>JAABOM020075788.1:0-34264 GCA_011800125.2 Solanum clarkiae | reverse complement strand
GAGTCATTTTGCTTTATTCCATCATACTCCAAAGCCAAAAAATAGTCAATCTTTGGCTCCATCCGAGATTGATGGAAACATGAGGTGACATAGATATAAATAAAAAATTTAAATGTGTAAATATTTTTGAAAATTGGCGTAGTTCATAATTTATGCTCCTAAAATGTATATTTTTACAATTTTTTTCTAATCATAACTAATGAAGTTTATGGGTGTGTTTGGTACCATGCAAAAATATATCAAAAATTTTTCAGAAAAATAGGTGGACTTCTTACTTATATATTTTCTTATATTCAATAAGTAAGCAAAATCTATTACTCCTACAAAAAAAAAAAAAGAAGAAGAATATTGTATGTAAGTTGGACAAAGTCTATAAAAAATGGGGTAAGGGTGGCGGGATGGTTGAGTGAAGGTAATGGTGTGGGAGGGCAGGGATAATACAATTAATGCGAAATGTCATCTGTAGAAATTATTTTTCCTACTAATCTCATTAGGAATTAAAGTCATTGTTCTCATTTTAGTGAATGTTTAGTATGAATGAGCATATTTTCTTAAAAAAATGAATTAATTACTTATTTTTTTCCCTAGTTTTAGTAAGCAAGCAAAAAATTGTAATCTCAAGGATGTTTAACTATAATCTAACAAAAAAACTATAGGGTAAGAGGGGGTGGGATGCGTTAAGCTAATCATCAAACAAACATTCGAAGATGAACTTTGAGAATTCTATAATCTCCATTTCATAATCACAGATAGATCTTCTAGTTAAAATGTTCAGAAACAATACAAAGAAAAATTTGATCTGCTATGTACAAATGATTCTCCTTATGTCTACATTTACTAACCCACCTTGGCATAAAATGGAAAATATCTTCACAAACTTTCATACTCTAACAACCAAATCTTCTGTTAGCTTAACTAACTAAAAGTAGCTTAACTAACTAATCGTGGCAATTGCATCCAATTCAGCTATTTATAGTAATTCTTTCGTTATATTTATAATAATTCTTATCCCTTTCTTGGATATTTGATAAGAATGTCCATGCCTACCGGGACCTTCAGTAAGGACATCAACAGGCTGCTCAGAAAACACAAGTAGTATATGATCACAAGATCATTTAGGGCATTCTCTATAATAAAGTGATAATCAATGTCAATGCTCTTTATTCTTTCATAGAACACTAGATTAGCAGCAATTGGGTAGTTATTTGTTTGTCATAATTCAAAGGAACATGCAAGGTCAAAGGTACATCTATTCTTTTGAAAAGGCCAATAATCCAAGCGATTTCTACAATAATGGAGGCAAGACTTTTATACTCTGCCTTAGTTAAACTTCTAGAACTGGTGGACTGTTTCATAAATTTTTATGAGATTAGAGTTTCCATACTTGATTAAGTTACCAGTAATTGATCTCTTAGTATTAACATAAGATTCGCATTTTGCATCGCAGAATACTTGTAGAGAACCAATGGACTTTGCGGCTAAGAGCCCACTAAGTCCTGGAGATTGCTCATCCTAATTCACTATCCTAATGATAGAATTCATGTGAGAGATTTTGGGCGCGCCTGGATGAACTGACCAAACTTTGAACTGCATAAATATATCTGGCCCGGTAAGAGTAAGGTATAATAAAGTTGTCCATCAATCTCTAGTCCGAACCAGCATCCAATAAAAGTGAATCAAAAGCATCTACAACAAAGGCATCAAACTCAGGTGTAATAACAATTTCATTTTACCAAGTTCAATGTTAGCCAGATTGGTCAACATTTATCTCTTTCGATGCAACAGCAAGATTTTATTTCTAACAAGTGGCTTTGTTGATTGTTAATTGGTCACATTTTATTTATCCAAATTTTAACCTACCCTACCCCTAAGCTTACATTACAAGCCTAAAAAGACCTTTGAGATTTCCAACCAAATAAAATTGAACCAATGTTGATTGAAAATAGAGGCAAGCCTATGGTGTGACATTTGTATATATGAGATGTTCAGTTGTTGAGTGTGAGTGTTTGAGTCCTTGTCCTTTGTTCATTGTACATGCTTGTGTTTTTCAGGGACTTTCTTTCTTTTTGGGAGGACATGCACGTTGAAATGGATTGGTAAGATTGATGCTTGTCAAGGTTGAGTAAAGTGGAACTTGTTAGTTGACTAGGAGTTTAAGTCATTCCTTGAGAATTGGTGTTATCAGTTGGTCATTATTGGAAATTGGTTTTGAATTGAAAAATGTGCTTTTAGAATGTGAGGGAATTACTTGAGAGGCATCTAGCTTATTGTTGGTAACAACCATTTTCATGATCATGATTGAGTTATTTAGAGTGAGTTGGGATTGTGTGCTTGAATTGCTGGTCTGTTAAGTTTGGTTTTGTTTTGCTAAAGGAGAAGCAAAGTCTTAAGTTGAGGGTGTTGATGAGTGTATAACTTACACTCATTTCTTACTCTTTTTTTGATGATTTTGTGTTGTTAATTTCATAACTTAAGACTAATTATGTTTTTCATGGTGTATATTACAAGTCCATATGGCTTAGAATGGAGATTTGCTGAAAAAATTGAAGTTGGATCTTAATTGGAGCAAAAAGGAGATGAAAATGCACTGAAGAGTACATGGCATCATTACTCTCAGTGAACACAGCCTTCAAGCATGCGAAAGAGACCTTTAGGCATGCGAATGATGCCTTCAAGAATGTGAACACGGAGCTATGGCACATAGAGAAGCACGAATGCACTATGCCTAAGCACGAAGGCAGAGCACAGGAAAAACAACTCTCCACTATCATGGAGTGCTGAGCATGATCATGGAATCTTATAGTATCCAACGTCGGGGCAACTCAGCAATTTCACCATTTCAGTCCCAAAATCATGCATACACGCACTCCCAGCCCTTGTTCTTCATACTGGACATTCATTCATCATAAAACATTCCTCCAGATATACTTGAAAGGAGAAAACACACCTTAGTGTAAATTTTAGTTTAGGGTGAGGATTTAGAGCAAGTTTTCAATAAATTGTTGAGTGGTTTGAAGAGTGTGAACTTCGCTTGTATTTATCTTTCACTCACTTTTTCTTTCCTTGTTCTTGAATGCATAATTTCTAGATTTATTTGACCTTGGATGTTAATTTGTTTGTGGGTCTTGATTATTTCTCTTGCTTTCATGCTTAGTTGATGACTTACTTGCAAAATTAAGTGGTTTCTCACAAATTGCTTTGATTTGATTCAATTGATTTATGAGTTCATCCCTACCTTCATGCTTAACTTATAATTTGAGGTCGCGAACTTGAATCTAGCTTAGATCTTCAATTATTATAGTAATTTGAGTAGTTGAAGTGGAGGGTTGCATGATAGTCATGGGTTTATGTATTGAGGTCTTGAAAAAGGACTCAATGGCTATGGACTTGGGAGTTTTGATTTGAGGTGCTTAAGCCAAGTGTGTCTTGGAGTGGCTCGCATGAGAGGCCATAATAGGCTCTTGCACAACACCACATTTTCGTAATTAAGGTGTGGTTACAAACAACCTAGACTATCCATAGAGTTAATTTGATGCTAATGGATCGATTGAGCTTTGATTGATTCTAATATCCCCATCCTTTCTCTCTTGCTTGATCAATCTTTGTCCTATTTTCTTACTAGTAGTAGTTGTTAGCTTAGTTTCCCACCATTTAGTTAGAATATTCTTTCTACTCACTTGTCGAATAAAAAATAATAGCTCGTAGTCCTTAGCTGATCCAATTGCGGACACATTGTTCTCTGTGGTATTTGACCTTGACCTTTAAAGCTTGGTTATTATATTGATGAAAAACACCCCAGCTTTCTTTGAGTATTCGAGTCGTGTTTATAGCCATGGCGACCATGTGAATGATGAAATAAATGTTGAGTATGTATTGATGATTGAATACAGGTTAGTGTGTGATTATCCGCATTGTTCTTATGAAATGTGATCAAATTTTGAATGCATGAGAGTTGGCCTTGCCAGTCATCTTCGGCAATGGTCATTTTGATCGTCGAATTAGACTTGGCGATGCGCCGAAGGGTCACACCGCTTTGTCTGATTGTTGATTGTTGTTGATCTCTACAACTTTCGATGATTGTATTTTCTATTGTCGAATCCATTCATAATTTCGCTGAATCTGCACCATCATCATCGAAAGTAGCAATGAGCAAAAGTATGAAAATTGTACAAAAGGCGATGACCTATTTGACCGCCGAACATGTTCTGTGGTCAATGAGACCTGTCCACCAAAATGATTCTATTGTGCACAAATGTTGAACCTAATTGCCTTATGATTGATACTCACAAAATGCTTGGAGCTTGTTATGTAGAAATGGGCAAATCCAAAGAACCTGTTACTTAAGGTGAATCTAGTGTGACTCGGGGAGTTGTTATTGCCCCCGATTAAGTAGGACAAAGATGTAATTCCCTAAATCTCAAGCCATGACCCGATTCATTCTTCGTAAGCACATGTTATCAATTTGGTAACTTCCATTGTGGTGGGATCAATTTCTAGGTATTCAAAGTTGATTACATGTTATTTAGAGTCATGAGGCATCTTTTGCATCGAGCCAAGACCTAAAGATTAAAATCCGTTAAGTTTTAGTGAGAATTTGTATAACGGACAACTTCAAATTATCATATATCTTAGTATATAAAGAATTAGGTGACCCACTACATACCAAGTTGTAGGTCTTTGATTTAACTTTCGAATGCATCCAATTTCACCTCATTTCGAGTTCGAAGTAAAATGTTATGACAATTTTACTAAAGCCTGTTTGGGCTATCAAAAAAGGCGACGATCAGTTTGACCATCTAATGCATTTGGCACAACATCAAATTTGTCACCAAATTGCTCTAGAATGTTTCAAAAACTGTCAAAAACAATGATCTAATGGTCCCATTTGGCGTATCACCGAATGATTCCGCGATGGGACCTCTGGAGAATCGATTTTACCGACAAGATACTTCAAAACATTATGTTTTCAACATTAGATGATATTTATACTTTTCCAAGCTAGGGTTTTGACCATATTACTCACATATACTCTTGTAAGCCATTGCTAGCCCTAATCGTCTCCAAAATCCTCCCAAAAATCTTCAATTCAATCTTAAGAATTTTGAGAACTCTCCTTGGATTTCAAGAATTCAAGTGAAGTGCATAAGTCTTCCTCAAGTTTCCTTCAGCAAATATTATAGTTTAGGTATGTGGGCCTTTCATCCATAGGTCTTTCCACCCATGGAGCCCCAAAAACTTTACTACAAATTTCTCTAAGATTAAAGTTTGATTTCTTATAGGTATTTCTTATTACTCCTATTATGCATGAGATATGTTGATATTTATCATCTAATGAGTTGAATTGCATGATATATTTCCTTTAAAAGATTTTCTATTATGAAGATATTTTATGATATCCAAAGCTATGAATGTTATGATGTCATGAGATACTATGAGGTTGATAATTTTATGATATGAGTTTCATATTTCCAGGTCTATATTTGAAAGATGATATGTAAGATTGTGACAAAGTTATTTAAGAGTAATTTAAATTAATGATTTTCACTACATATATTGAAGTATGATTTCTAAATAATGAGGGTTCAATCATATGTTATGAAAGTTTATAGAAGGTTATGGATTTTAAAATGGATTTCATGATACCCAAATTAAAAGTTTCACTATTATGATGATGGGTTGTTTTGAATTGTTCCCAAATGATCATATTTTATTTCATTCTTATCCTATGCTCTTGAATTTTATGATTTTAAGTCTATATGCATAAAACCACAAAATTTTGGAATTTAGGCTTTATGATGGAATGTCTCATTTATGATAAAAATGGTTTGCTACATGCTTGAGAGTTCATGAAAATTTATGAATATTAAGGACTTCTTCCAAAGTTTATGAAAGATTATTAAATGATGTTTTAGTGAGGGATGAAGGCTTATGAGATATTCTATGTTTATTATTGACTTATGAAAAGTTCCCAATAAATGTGTTGACGGTAGAGGATCTCCAATTTAGTTAGTGAACAAATGTTTATAGTAGAGGATCTCTCATCTAGTTAAAGAATGCATGTTTGATGGTGGAGGTTATCCCACCTAAGGACTGATTACGGAGCTATCCTATGACTTTAAGTTTATGATATCAATGGGTTGAAGACTGGATAAATTTCCCTCCAACATAACTTGGAAGGATATTAATGACATGATTCTTTGACTTATGATATTCTACTCGTGTGAGAGCACTACCTAACACTGAGTGAACTAGAGG
Organism: Solanum clarkiae; assembly: GCA_011800125.2. Taxonomy (NCBI): domain Eukaryota; kingdom Viridiplantae; phylum Streptophyta; class Magnoliopsida; order Solanales; family Solanaceae; genus Solanum; species Solanum clarkiae. Next base: position 28,009 of record JAABOM020075788.1, on the reverse strand, counting down.
AAAATACCTAAGTCCCAAAACTATGTGCTACTATAGGTAAAGGGATTAGAGGTGATTACCATAATCCCTAAAAGGTGAGTACCCTAAATATAAGCGCTTGAGGTGAGTAACCAAGTCTGAGGGCTTAAGGAAAGTACTCGAGTCCAAGAACTAGAGTCGAGTATCAGTTCGTACAAGGCTTAGTGGATGCACTTACACATTAGAAGGTTTACACTGGAAAAGCTATTTCCCCCTTTATACTAGTGTCAGGGAAACAACGAAACTCTATGGATTAGCTCATATGGTTTATGATAGTTATAGTCTCTCTCACTATGTCTTGTGAACTACACAAAGGCTTATGGTATATCTCACTTTTTGGCCTATGCTTCTCTCACATATGTTCAAGTTCTCCCCATGTCCCCAAAATGCCATTTTTTGATGATTTATGATGGTTGCTTCATGTTTTATCCAAAAGATGTTTACCACTATGGTGGGTGGTTCAAGACTTACATAACATATTACAATTTAAAATGATTTTCCTCTCATGTGCTTGCTTATGTTTCCTTCTTACTACTAATGGTATTTCTCATAAAGGTACATGACTTTCTTTCCAAGCATGTATGGTGTCCTTCATTATGATTACTAATATTTCATTTATAATAATATAATTCGTTTAAAAGCATTATTTTCCTAAAAGGGTATTGCAACTTTACTTATGCATGATAACCTATATTCCTTAGTATTCCAACTTTAAGTGTTTTCTTATGAAATTAATTAAATGTGCGTTCCTTACTTTCCACATGTATTGTCCTATGTGACGTGGCTTGAAAAATGTTTTAAATGATCATATTGATCACTAGTTTATTACTTATGTTTTGTGCATTACATACCTATATACTAGTACATTCAAAGTACTAATGCATAATTTTGTGTATATTATTTTACCATGTAGGGACCGACGCTCCCTACTATCCTTGACGTGGCTAGTTGGTTTGGTTGAAGATTGCTATTGGTGAGTCGAACATTCTGGGGACAATAACCACTTTCATTCATGCTTATGTTAATATTTGTTTATTTAAAATATCTACTTTTGAGGATGAGCTGAGAGATGTCTGAAATGACCCGAAAAAGTTTTCGAAAACGTGCCTCGGAAGTGCCCGAAATCTTATTTTCCATATATCTAAAAGTCCATTTGGAATTCCAAAAATCCGACTTCATATTCTTATTCAGGGGGTGCAAATTAGGTTGATAAGGGTCTAACCTTGAATTTAAAGCAAAGGAATTAAATTATGAAATTTCGTTTGGTGCAATTTCCAGTGAGGGTCCCGGACCTCTCCGCGACGCGGAGAGGTGTATTTCCTGCACTGTCTTTTCCTAGTTCGCCCAGACTTTTCTAAGTGTTGGCCCTAAGTTTTACCAAACATATTTTCACCTATACATAGCCTTATTCACCCTCATATCACCCAAAAACATTCCCCAATATTCCTCCAAACACTTTAACTCATTTCTAACCCTAAATTCAAGTTCCAAACTCAAGGCCAATCTCAAGGATTTCTTCTAGGATCTCACCCAAGCTTCAAATCCCCGTTAAAGTCTTCTTCAAGAACTTCACAAAAGGTAAGGTATGTAGTGTTGAACCATTTGATCCTTTCACGCATGGTGCCTAAACCCTCTTTTACTTAATATTGCATGATTTAAAGTTGATTTTACACGTGGGTCTTTTATATTGAGAAATTTATTGCACAGGGATTTCAGTTTATCAAAGTATGATTGTTTTAGCATATTTTGAGCTTCAAATCCTGGATCTAATGTTGGATTTGATGAGGTGTTTTAATATGAATGTCTTGGGGGTGTTGCAAAGTGTTGATTAAAGGTTTTACCACTGATTTTCCTACATGATTTCATTTCTAAATTGCATGCTCTTTTACTCCCTTTACACACCCCTAAGGTGTTTGATAAAATGTCCAATTATATTTTCTTGAGGAATTGAAGGTCCACAGCATGAGATTATATATGAATGATATTATGATGATGAAATGAGCTTATGTACATGATTTTTCCTACATGATTTATTGCATTAGAGATTATGATGAATCTTATATAAAGTATTGCATAGACCATGCCCGATCTAGGGGGAACAAGAGCTCGAGTAACCTAGAATGAGGGTTAGTACTCATCTCCACCAGGGTAACGGGGTGGAAATCATCATCAACCTAGAATGAAGGTTAATACTCATCTCCACCTAGGTGATGGATGGCAACATCACCAACTTACCGAGGGGTTTGTACCTTGTAAAGCTAGCTTGATCTCATCTTCACATATAATTTTCTCTATGACCATGGATTACCTAAGCATGTTTTACTTATGCATTGATCATACATGAAATGTTGCTATATCATGTCTATCGCCTATTGTTATGCATGTTGATTATGAAGCTTTTCTCTTGTTGCATTGCATCCTACATACTTAGTACATTCAATCGTACTAACACATACTCTTGCCTACATGATATCACCATGTAGGAACTGATGCCCAAGTTGATTATCCTCCTCCGCATGGCTAGATGGTGCTATTCCAAGCTTATTGGTGATTCCTCTATTTCGTGGACTTTGGTATATATTTTCCTCTTATCTATGTATTTGAGACACTATCTTATGTTCTATTTGACTGTGAGGGTTAACCTGGTTACTTTGTCTTGGCCCTCGCTCTATCTATGTATTTAGAGGTGTTTGTTAGACATGTTATGTATTAATGTATGAGATTTGACTCATCTATATTGTTTAAGTATTGCACTCTCTCTTTCTCTCTTAGTCCCATTTCCTTTTGTTCATGTTTGTTATGATGTTTTATATTGCTTCCGCGACCAAGAAAGTTAATGATATGCTATGAGGCTTATTTGGGGCCTCTTCGGGTTCCCTATTCGCTGGTCACATTTAGGCCCTAGGCTTGGGATGTAACAAACTTAGTATCAGAGCACTAGGTTGACAGATCCTCGAAGTCCAACACACCATGCGGATTAGAGTTGTATTCATGGTTGTGAAGCACGCCATGACTATGAATAGGAGGCTATGAGGCGTTTTAGGAAATGTTTCCACTCTTCTTATTCTAAGTCATGTTTAAGAGTTTTGATAATTATTCCCCCTAATGATTGTTCTTTGCTATGCTAGATCATGCCGAATACTAGAGGAAGACGGGCCTAAACTCCCGAGGAGTAACTTATAAATGGTGAGCTACGGGATGCTCTTACTATACTTGCCCAAATGGTGGACAACCAAGTCCAACAAGGGGCCTAATCCTTTCATGCTACTACCTCAGGAGCTAGGGTAAGGGACTTCATGAGGATGAATCCTCCAGTTTTCCATGGGTAAAAGGTGGATGAGGATCCACAAGAGTTTATTAATGAAGTCTATAAAATCTTGTCAATCATGGGTGTTGGACCAAATGAGAAGGCGGAGTGGCGGCGTACCAACTCAAGGGGGTAGCCCAAATTTTGTTTGATCAATGGAAAGGTAAGAAGGGTAATGGATGTAGGGTGCTTTGGGAGGAATTCAAATTGTCCTTCCTAATCGATTCTTCCCTCTTGAGCTTAGGGAAGCAAAGTTGGTTGAATTTATGAACTTAAAACAAGGTGGTATGAGTGTGAGGGAGTATGCCCTCAAATTTAATCAACTTGGCTGACCCTAGGTCAAGGTTGAATAAGCTTGTTATGGGGGTCTCCGATTTGGTATGTGAAGAGTGCCAGTCCGCATTGCTTATTAGTGATATGGGCTTGTCTTAGTTAATGACATATGCCGAGGAAATGGAAGAAGAATAGTTGAGAAAGAGGAGGGGTTATAAGGCCAAGAGAGCTCGTATTGGGGGCAAGCTCCATAGGGGTGGTTGATTCCATCAAGGCCGAGGGCCTCCTAATTCTATAAATAGGGGGTTTGCTAATGGCTTCCCTATGCCTCAAATTTTGGGTGGTGTTGCTCCCATTGATGTGTGTAATACATATGAGGAGAGTCATAAGGGCCTATATTTGAAGGGTTCCAATGCTTGCTTTGAATATGGGGAGCTTGGTCACAAGAAAGTAGATTATCTAAGAAACCATGAAAAGGTTCGGGGTGCAAATGCGGTCCCATTGGGAAGAGGTGGTCCTCAAGGTGGTTCCCCAAGGAATAATCGATTCTATGCTCTACATGGAAGGCAAGGGGTTGGTGAGGTCCCCAATGTACTTACCGATATGTATAAAATCTTTGACCTTTATTTATATGCTTTGATAGATCCGGGTGCCACCCTTTCCTTTATTACCCCCTTTGTTGCTAAAAAGTTTCATGTTGAGCCGGATTTGTTGAATGGGTCATATGATGTGACTACTCCTATTGGTGCATCTATTGTTTCTAGAAGGGTGTATAGAAATTATCCGGTTTGCATCTTGAATAAAATCTTACCTTGTGATCTTATTAAATTAGATATGGTTAATTTTGATATTATTCTTGGAATGGATTGGTTGCATGCATACTATGATTCTATTGATTGTAGGACCCGTACGGTCAAGTTTCAATTTCCAAACGAACTCGTCATTGAGTGGGAATGTGATGATGTAATAGTGAGGGGTAGGTTCATCTCATGCATTAAAGCCCATAGATTGATTTCCAAGGGGTGTTTGTATCATCTTGTGAGAATCAAAGATGTGGAGTCCAAAGTCCCTTCCATTGAGTTGGTTCCGATTGTAAATGAATTTCTTGGTGTCTTCCCAAATGATATTCCTGGTGTCCCTCCCAAAAGGGAGATAGATTTTGGCATAGATCTCCTTCCTGACAACCAACCTATCTCCACTCCCCCTTACTGTATGACCCCGATGGAGTTGAAGGAGTTAAAGGAGAAATTGAAAGATTTATTGGAGAAGGGGTTTATTAGACCTAGCCAATCACCTTGGGGTGCACCAGTGTTGTTTGTAAAGAACTAAGATGGGTCACTTAGAATGTGCATTGCCTATTGACAACTCAATAGGGTCACTGTAAAGAATAGATATCCTCTTGTAATGATTGATAACTTGTTTGACCAATTGCAAGGGGCTAGCTGTTTATCTAAGATTGATCTTCGGTCTGGATACCATCTAGTAAGGGTGAGGGAGTGCGATATTCCAAAGATGGACTTCCAGAGTAGGTATGGGCATTATGAATTTGTGGTGATTTCCTTTGGATTGACTAATGCTCTGACCATCTTCATGGACCTCATGAATAGGGTCTTCAATTCCTATCTTAATTCCTTTATTATGGTCTTCATTGATGATATTTTGATTTATTCACATAGTAGGGAAGAACACATGGGCCATTTGAGGGTCGTGTTGCAAAGATTGAGGGAGGAGAGATTCTATGCTAAATATGACAAGTGTGAATTTTGGTTGAAGGAGGTTGCATTCTTGGGTCATGTTGTGTCCGCGGAAGGTATAAAAGTGGATCCTAAGAAAATCGATTTTATTAGGAATTGGCCTAGACCATTGACCCCGTTGTATATCAGGAATTTCTTGGGCCTTGTGGGTTACTATAGACGGTTTGTGAATAGGTTGTCCTCCATTGCTTCTCCTATGACAAAATTGACTCAAAAGAAGGTTAAGTTTGTGTGGACCGATGAATGTGATAAACATTTTCGAACATTCAAAGATAGACTTGTGTCTGCTCTTATATTGTCACTATTGGATGGGTTCAGGGTTTTGTTGTGTATTGTGATGCATCTAGAGTTAGTTTTGGTTGTGTACTGATGCAAAATGGTAAGGTCATAGCCTATGCTTCTAGGCAACTCAAAGTGTATGAAAAGAACTACCCTATCCATGATCTTGAATTGGCCGCCGTGGTATTTGCATTAAAGATTTGGTGTCATTATTTGTATGGGGTGCATGTTGATGTTTTCACCGATCATAAGATCCTTCAATATGTCTTCACTTAAAAAGATCTCAACTTTAGACAAAGAAGGTGGCTAGACCTCTTTAAGGACTATGACATGAGTGTGCATTACCATCCTGGTAAGGCAAATATTATGGCAGATGCTTTGAGTCAGGTGTCTATGGGTATCCTAGCTCATATGAATGGTGGTGGTAGGGAGATGGCTAGGGAGGTGCATAAATTGGCTAGACTAGGGGTGAGGTTAGAAGATGTGGGTGATGGTATTGTTATTGTTGATGGTTCTAAATCTTCTTTGTTGATGAGGTGATAGCAAAAAAAGATCTAGACTCCTCCATGCTTGAGTTGAAGCCTTGGTGAAAGAAGGAAAGATAGAGGTTTTCTCCCGAGGGGGAGATGGGGCCCTTAGATACCAAGGTAGGTTGTGTGCCATATGTTGATGGTTTGAGAGGGAGAATTCTCGATGAAGTCCATAATTCTCTCTTATTCTATCCACCCCGATTCCACCAAAATGTATATAGACTTGAGGGATGTGTATAGTTGGGGAGGCATAAAAAGAGATATTGCTAAATTTGTTTTCGGTTGTCACAGTTGTCAACAAGTCAAATTCGAGCATCAAAGGCCAGGTGGCCTAACCCAAGACATATAACTTCCTACTTGGAAGTGGGAGGTGATTAATATGGATTTGGTTGTTGGGTTGCCCAAGACTAGAAAAGGTTTTGATTCTATATGGTGTGGTGGATAGGGTGACGAAATTGGCTCACTTTCTACCAGCCAAGACTTCATTTGGGGCTGAAGAGTATGCAAGGTTGTACATCCATGAGTTGGTGAGGTTGGATGGGGTTCCCTTATCCATTATATTGGATTGTGGTGCACAATTTACTTCACACTTTTGGAGACCTTTTTAAAGGGGTCTTGGAACCAATGTTCACTTTAGTATGGCCTTCCACCCTCAAACGGATAGCCAAGCCGAGAGGACAATTCAAACACCTGAGGATATGCTTAGGGCTTGTGTCTTGGAGATTAAAGGTAGTTGGGATGACCATCTTCCATTAATTGAGTTTGCCTACAAGAATAACTATCACTCAAGCATTAGTATGTTGCTTTTGAAGCTCTTTACGGAAGACGTTGTAGATCACCAGTAGGTTTTTTTGAGGTTGGAGAGGTGGCCTTATTAGGGATAAATCTAGTTATGAATGCTCTTGAGAAGATTAAGATAGCTAGGGAGAGGTTGAGGAAAGCCCAATGTCATCAAAAATCCTATGCCGATGTAAGGAGAAGAGACCTAGAATTCCAAGTTGGGGATTGGGTTTATTTGAAAGTTTCTCCAATGAAAGCTGTGGTCCATTTTGGTAAAAAGGGGAAGTTGTGTCCAAGGTATGTTTGTCCTTAGGTGGTGATAAAGAGGGTTGGAAAAGTAGCTTATGAGTTGAAGTTGCCTAGCGAAATGAATTTGGTACATTTGGTATTCCATGTTTCTTTATTGAGAAAGTGTGTTGGTGATCCTAGTGCTATTGTGCCTCTTGATGTTGTGGGTGTTGTTGAGTATAACTTGACTTAAGAGGAGGTTCCGGTTCAGATCTTGGTTAGGCAAGTAAAGAGATTGAGTAACAAAGAGGTGGCTTTCATTAAGGTCCTTTGGAGGAACCAACAAGTTGAAAGTGCTACGTGGGAGGCTGAAGCGGACACGCAAAAGCGGTACCCTTATCTCTTCTACTCCACTCAAGCCTAAAGTACTAATTCTAAGTCGCCTATGTGAATTTAAGTCTTACATTTCATCCCCTATGTCATTCATGTGAATTTATGTTTAAGTTGGCAATTTATGATGATTTCACACTTATAATGGGATTTTGGAAGTGATGTTTAAAATGTAATGTTGCATTCATGTTGGGGCTGATTTATTCATGATTATTCTTGTCTTGTACGTCTCTTATACATTCGTGGATGAATGTTCCCAAGGGGTAGATATTGAAACGACCCCAAAAAGTTTCCAAAAACGTGCCTCGGAAGTGTACGAAATCTTATTTTCCATATATCTAAAGTCCATTTGGAATTCCAAAAATCCGACTTCATATTCTTATTCAGGGGGTGCAAATTAGGTTGATAAGGGTCTAACCTTGAATTTAAAGCAAAGGAATTAAATTATGAAATTTCGTTTGGTGCAATTTCCAGTGAGGGTCCCGGACCTCTCCGCGACGCGGAGAGGTGTATTTCCTGCACTGTCTTTTCCTAGTTCGCCCAGACTTTTCTAAGTGTTGGCCCTAAGTTTTACCAAACATATTTTCACCTATACATAGCCTTATTCACCCTCATATCACCCAAAAACATTCCCCAATATTCCTCCAAACACTTTAACTCATTTCTAACCCTAAATTCAAGTTCCAAACTCAAGGCCAATCTCAAGGATTTCTTCTAGGATCTCACCCAAGCTTCAAATCCCCGTTAAAGTCTTCTTCAAGAACTTCACAAAAGGTAAGGTATGTAGTGTTGAACAATTTGATCCTTTCACGCATGGCGCCTAAACCCTCTTTTACTTAATATTGCATGATTTAAAGTTGAATTTATATGTGGGTCTTATATATTTAGAAATTTACTGCACAGTGATTTTAGTTCATGAATGTATGGTTATTTTACATGTTTGAGCTTCAAATCTTGGATCTAATGTTAGATTTAATGAGGGGTTTTCATATGAATGTCTTGAGTGTGTTGCAAAGTGTTGATTAAAGATTTTACAACTGATTTTCCTGTATGATTTCATCTGTAAATTGCATTATCTTTTACTCCCATCACACACCCCCAAGGTGTTTGATAAAATATCCGGTTATGTTTTCTTGAGGAATTGAAGGTCCAAAGCATGAGCTTGTACGTGAATGATATTATGATGATGAAACGACCTTATGTACATGATTTTTCCTATATGAGGCATTGCATTAGAGATTATGATGAATCCTACATAAAATGTTGCATAGACCATGCCCGATTTAGGGGGACAAGGGCCCGGGTAACCTAGAATGAGGGTTAATACTCATCTCCACCAGGATGATGGTGTGGCATCGTCATCAACCTAGAATGAGGGTAAATACTCATCTCCACCTAGGTGGTGGGGTGGTAACATCACCATCCTATCGAGGGGTTCATACCTTGTAAAGCTATCTTGGTCTCATCTTCACATATGATATTCTATATGAGCATAGATTACCTAAGCATATTTTACTTACGCATTGATCATATATGACATATTGCTATATCATGCCTATTGGCTATTTTTATAGGTAAAAGAAAGCTTGGGTATCATGGGTAAATGAAACCCATGAAAGAATCCCACCTACCTTAGCTTTGGAGAATTATTCATGAAGATTGAAGATGGAGACTTGAAACTTGATTGAAAACCTTAAGATCCCGATGAGTTTTGGGAGTTGAAATTAGGAGATGAAATATTATCTAAGTGTTTGAGAGAGTATTTGGGGATGTCTTAAATGATATGAGGGTTAAATAAGACTAAGTATAGGTCTTTTCACGCATGGGAACACTTATGCCCAAGATCCAAAAGTCTTAGATCGGACAAGAAAAACAGTGCACAAAAATACACTGCAGCGGCCCTTGGCGTATCATGCCAGGGGCACGGATGCACACTAGAAATCGCATTTTTGCGATTTTCAAATTTTTCTATGGTTACTCTTAAATCGGGGCTAGACCCATTCCCCACTCAATTTGACTTCCTGAACAAGAATATGAAGTCAAATTTTTGATATCGCACACTGATTTTGAGATGTATGAGAATTACAATTTTGGCACTTCCGAGGCACATTTTAGGGTACTTTTTGGGGTTGTTTCAATATCTCCCCCTGAATGTCAAAGAGACGCTTATGAGAAGAGTAATTATGAAGGAATAAGCCCCAACAAGTATGCAACAATATACTTAAAACATAGTTTTTAAAATCTCAATATAAGTGTAAAATCACCATGAACTTTATCAATGTAAACATGATTGCATGCAAATGACTTAGGGTCTGGAACATGAGATATGAAATCACATAGAAGACATAGAATTAGTACCTTAGGCTTGAGTAGGATGGAAAAGATAGGGGTATCACTTTTGCATTTCTGCTTTGGCCTCCCAAGTAGCACTTTCGACTTGTTGATTCCTCCAAAGGACCTTAATGGAAGCAACATCCTTGTTCCTCAACGTCTTTACTTGCCTATCCAAGATCTCTACTGGAACCTCTTCATATTTCAAGTTTTCTTCAACTACCCCCACAACATCAAGAGGCACAATGGCATTAGGATCAACCACACACTTCCTCAACATAGACACATGAAACACGGGATGAACAATTTCCATTTCATTAGGCAAATGTAACTCGTAGGGCACCTTACTAATCCTTCTAATCACCCTATAAGGACCCACATATCTTGGGCTTAACTTATTCTCCTTACAAAAACACCTTCAAATAGAGCCAATCACCAACCTTAAACTCATGCTCCCTTCTTCTCACATCGACATAAGACTTTTGTTGACTTTGGGCTGTTTAAAACCTTTCTCTAATCATCCTTACCTTCTCCATAGCATCCATAACCATATCTGGACCCACCAAAGCCGTCTCTCCAACTTCGAACCACCCAACCGGTGATCTACAACATCTACCATAGAGCCTCAAAAGTAGTCATTCCAATGCTAGAATGATAGCTATTATTATATGCAAGCTCAATCAATGTAAGATGGTCATCCCAACTACCTTTAAGATCCAATACACAAGCCTAAGCATGTCCTCAAGAGTTTGGATAGTTCTTTTGACTTGTCCATCTGTTTGAGGGTGAAAGGCTATACTAAGCTTTAACTTGTTTCCAAGACCTCTTTAGAAGGACCTCCAAACGTGTGAAGTGAATTGTGCACCACAATCCGATATGATGGATAGAGGAACCCCATGCAACCTCATCAAGTCATAAATGTATGATCTAGTATAATCGTAAGCCCCATATGTAGTCTCAACTGGTAGAAAGTGAGCTGATTTCATAATCCCATCAACCACAACCCATATGGAATCAAAACCCTTTCTAGTCTTGGGCAACCAACCACAAAATTCATATAAATATCTTCCCACTTCCAAGTTGGAATCTCTATGTCTTGGGTTAGGCCACTCGGCCTTTGATATTCAGCTTTGGCTTGTTGGCAACTATGTCAACTAGAGATAAATTTGGCAATGTCCCTCTTCATGCCTCCCCTCCAATGCACCTTTGTCAAATCTCTATACATCTTAGTAGACCTGGGGTGAATAGCGTAAGAAATACCATGAGCATCATCAAGAATCTTTTCCTTTAAGCCATCAACACAAGGCACACACAACCTACCTTGGTACCTAAGGGTATCATCTCCCCCTTGGGACAAAACCTCCACCTTTCCCCCTTTCACCAATGCCTTCAATTCTAATCAGGAGAGATCAAGATCTTACTTAGCTTTCACCTCCTCAACCAATGAAGATTTAGAATAATCAACACCACCACCACTATTATCAACCTCTTCCAACCTAACTCTCATTCTAGCCAACCGATGGACCTCCCTAGCCACCCAATTGCCACTATCATCAACATGAGCTAGGCTGCCTATAGACACCCTACTCAAAGCATCTGCCACCGCATTAGTCTTACTGGGATGACACTGCACACTCACATCATAGTCCTTAACAAGTTCTAACCACCTTCTTTGCCTCAAGTTGAGATCTTTTTGAGTGAAGACATATTGGAGACTCTTATGATCGTTGAACACATCAACATGCACCCCATACAAATAGTGACGCCAGATCTTTAATGCAAATACAACAATGGTGAACTCAAAATCATGGGTAGGATAATTCTTTTCATGCACTTTGAGTTGTCTAGAAGCATAGGCTATCACCCTATTATTTTGCTTCAACACACAACCCAAACCAACCCGGGAAGTATCACAATACACCATCAATCCCTCTAGCCCTTCCAATAGTTATAATATAGGAGCGTACACAAGCCTATCTTTCAATGTTTGGAAACTCCTTTGACACTCACCAGACCATACAATTTGGCTTTCTTTTGAGTCAAGTTGGTCATAGAAGAAGCAATAGAAGAGAATCCATTCACAAACCTCCGGTGGTAACCCACTAAGCCCAAGAAGCTCCTAATATCCGACAGGGTCAATAGTCTAGGCCAATTTCTAATCGAATCCATCTTTTTAGGATCCACCTTAATACCATCCCCCGACACCGCATGACCTAGAAAGGCAACTTCTTTAAACAAAACTTCACACTTCTCATATTTAACATATAATTTCTCTTCCCTCAATTTTTGCAACACTACCCTTAAATAGCCAACATGCTCCTTTTCACTATGAGAATAGACCAAAATATCATCAATGAAGACCACAACAAATGAATCAGGGTAGGGTTTGAAGACCCTATTCATAAGATCCATGAAAATAGCCGGCGCATTTGTCAACCCAAAGGACATCACAACAAACTCATAATTCCTTACCTAGTCCGAAAGGCCGTCTTGGGAATGTCACACTTCCTAATCTTCACTTGATGATACCCGGACCGAAGATCAATCTTATAGAAATGGCTAGCCTCTTGCAATTAGTCAAATAAATTATGAATTCTTGGAAGATGATATCTTTTCTTGATAGTGACCTTGTTAAGTTGCCGGTATTCAATACACATTCTAAGAGACCTATCCTTCTTTTTCACATACAACACCGGTGCATCCCAAGGTGATTGGATAGGCCTAATAAATCCCTTTTCCAACAAGTACCTTAATTTCTCCTTCAACTCCTTTAACTCCGTCGGGGCCATACGGTAAGGGGGAATAAAAATGGGTTGAGTATCATGAAGGAGGTCTATCCCAAAATCTATTTCCCTTTTGGGAGGAGCACCAGGAAGGTCGTTTAGAAAGTCGTCAAGAAACTCATTTACAACCAAAGCAACTCTATGAGAAGGACTTTAGACTCTACATCCCTAACCCTCACAAAAAGATAAAGACACTCCTTAGAGATTAACATATGGACTTTAATGCAAGAGATGAACCTACCCTTGGCCACCACATCATGACTCTCCTACTTAAGAACGGGTTCATTTGGGAATTGGAATTTCACCCTACAGGTTCTATAATCAATAAAGGCATAGTTTGCATGCAACCAATTCATCCCAAGAATGACATCAAAATCAACCATATCCAATTCAACAAGATCACAAGGAAATATTTTATGCAAGATGCAAATGAGACAATTTCTATAGACCTTTCTAGCAACAATAGATGCACCAATAGGAGTAGACACCTCATATGAATCACACAACAATTCGGGCTCAACATGAAACTTTTTGGCAATAAAGGTGGTAACTAAAGAAAAACTGGCACCCGGATCAATCAATGTATACACATCAAAATCAAAGATTTCGAACATACCGGTAATAACGTTAGGCACCTCATCAACCCACTGCCTCGTATGCAAAGCATAAAATCGATAGTGCCTTGGGGCACTATCTTATCGGCTACCTCTCCACGAAGAAACCACATAGCAGCTTGTGTACGAACCTCCTTGCCCTTATTGCGATTTCGGTGGCAATCCTCAAGCACAAGCCAGTATGACCCGTACCACATTTTGGACACCCACCATTAGGAACCAAATCCCCAACACCTTGGGCCCTCGGAAAGTCATTGGTAACCCTCTTATTAAATGTAGGAGAAGACCCTTGGCCTTGATGTAACTGGCCACCCTTTTGACTATGGAACTTCCCCTCAAAATATACCCTCTTCGGCTTATGACCCCTCCTCTTCCTCAACATCTCCTCCTCATTTGCTCGGCATAGTTCATCAATGGGGATAGATCTATGTCACTAATCAACATAGCGGACCGACATTCTTCACCCACCAAATCAAAAACACCCAGCATGAACTTTTTCATTCTAGACCTTGGGTCGGCAATTAAGTGAGGAACATATTTAGAGAGTTGAGTGAACTTGATGGAATACTCCCTCACACTCATAGACCCTTGTCTCAAATTCATAAACTCTACCAATTAGGCTTCCTAAGCTCAAGTGAAAAAAACTGATTAAGGAAAGCCGCCTTGAACTCCTTCCAAAGCACCATATTGTTGATTCCATTCTCCTTTTTCCGTTGGTTAAACCATATTTGTGCCACCCCCTTGAGTTGGTAAGCGCCAACTCTGCCTTCTCTTCCGGTCTAACAGCCTTGATAGCCAAAACCTTGTAGACTTCATTAATGAACTATTGAGGCTCCTCATCCACCTTTGACCCATAGAATTTTGGATGATTCATCCTATTGAAGTCTCTCTCCTGAGATGCCAGTGTAGGAGCATGAGAGGCTTGGGCCCCTTGATTGGCTTGATTAGCCACAACTTGTGCAAGCAAAGTGAAAGCATCTTGGAGCTCACCATAAGCTGGTTGTTCCTTGGGAGTGCGGGATTTTCTTCTTCTTGTGTTAGGAATGATCTAGCATAGCAAAGAACAATCGTTAGGGGGGAAACACCTTACCTTAACTCCTATCGCACAACATAGAGTAAGAAGAAGGGAAACATTTCCTAAACGTCTCATAGCCTCTTACTCATAGTTGTAGTGCATAACACAACCATGAATAAGACTCTAATCGATACGGTGCGTTGAACCGAGGATCTAACAACCTAGTGCTTTGATACCAAGTTTTTCACTACCGAAGCATAGGGCCTAGACATGACATGGCGAATAGGGAACCCGAAGGGCCCCCAAGGAAGCCTCTTAACATATCATTACATATCCTTGGTCACGGAAGAAAATAAATTAAAAAAAGAGATAGTAAATAGGAAACCGGGGCTAAGGGACAACCTTCATATCATAAACATCAGCAGTCAGGAGAGAGTAAAAGCTCATAGCATAATACAAAACATGTCCAACAACACCTTTAAAATTTAGATGCTTAGCGGGGGCAAGACAAGCTACCGTGCTTGCCCTCATAGTCAACTTATACATAAAAGAAAGATAGTCTTAGAACATAGTGTGAGATTGTAAACATCATCCCCAAAATGGAGGACTTATCAAAGAGCTTGAGAGAAGTCGTACTAGCCTCGTGGAGGAGGATGATCATGTGAGGCTTCGGTTCCTACATAGTGACATAATATAGGCAAAGAGTGTGCGTTAGTATGTTTGAATGTACTAAGTATGTAGGATGGAATGCAACAAACAATAAGCACCATAAGCAAAATGCATAATATAAGCAATAGATGAGCATATAACAATATGGTATGAATGAATGATGCTTGAAGTAAAACCATGCTTACATAGAACATAATACATATGTAAGGAGAGACCATTATTAGTGCAGATCCAAGACCTACCACCCCCATAGAGAGGCAAATGAGGTATGAAACCCTCAAAATATTGATGAGGTACAAACCGCCCAACATGGTTTATGAAGTACAAACCCCTCAACATGCTTAATGGAGTACAAACCACCCAATGTGGTTATAAATGTAAAAACCCCTCAGCATAGTTGCCCTGGCCTATCACCTCCCGAGCGAGGCGATCAAGGTACAAACCCCTCAATAAGGTTACCCCAGGCCACAAACCCCCCTAAGTGAGGCCTGGTCAATTCCAACACCATAGAGACAATATCATATACATACATTCTTTTCATCATCATATAGTCATTCAACTCATAAGACAAGCTGTGGACCATCGATTCCTCAAGAAAAACATAACTGGATATTTTATCAAATACTTGGCGGGTGTGTAATACTAGTGTAAAATCATGCATTTCAATAGTAAAATCATGCTAGAAAATTCAATGTAAATCGTCAATAGATACTTGGTAACACCCTAAAGCAACATAGATAAAAACCTTCATCAAATCTCACAATAGATCTTGGATTCATAGCTAAAAACATGTTAAAACAACCACAATTTCATAAAACTCAACATAGTGTGCAGTGAAATTCACAATAAGTAAGACCCATGAATAAATCAACTTTAACTTATGCAGTTTTAGGTAAACAAAATCTTGGGTATTATGGGTGAAAGGAACCCATGAAAGAAACCCACATATGTTAGCTTTAGAAAATTCTTGATGAAGATTTAAGATGGAGACTTGAAGCTTGATTGAGAACCTTAAGATCCAGATGACTTTTGGGACTTGAAATTGGGAGATGAAATATTGTTTAAGTTTTTGAGAGAGTATTTAGGGATGTTTTGAATGATATGAGGGTGGAATAAGTCTAAGTATTTTCACACATGGGAACACTTAGGCCCTATACCCAAAAGTCATGACCAAAAAAAGAAAAATAGTGCATGAAATATACTGCAGGGCACCCTTGGCGCGTCGCGCTAGGGCCGCGGATGCACTCTGGAAATCGCACTTTTGTGATTTTCAAATTTTGCTATGGTTTCTTATAAATCGGGGTTAGATCCATTTCCCACTCAATTTGACCCCTTAAAAAGGAATATGAAGTTATATTTTTGTTATCATGCACGAATTTTGAGATATATGGAAATTACGATTTAGAGCACTTCCAAGGCATATTTTCAAGCACTTTGGGGGTCATTCTGATTATTTGCTTATTTTGTTGCTTGCCTACACTTCCACAACCAAGGATGTGCGAACGATATGCTATGAGGCTTGTTTTGGTTTCCTTCGGGTTTTTCATTTGTCATGTCATGTCTAGGCCCTAGGCTTGGGTCTTGACAAAAGATCTCAAAGGTCTCACAGAGTGGTACAAGGAAAAGGTAAAAGAAAGGTGGTTGAGCACTGTGAGTTTGACAGGTATGAGGAAGGATCCCTCCGTGTGACCTGGACCAACTTAGAAGTTGATGATGAAGGGTCCAAAACTTTGACAAGGAAGCCTAATTTGGAGCCAAGTCCTAAAAAGCATCAAAGTTAGGCCAGGTCCAAGGCCTTTCATGACCCTCTACTCCAAACATCACATAGAATTTATGAGACAATAGCCCTGAGACATTTAAACAAGCTTAGAGCATAGATGAGCAAAATTATTCTAAAAGAATAATAGTTGTCAACTGATAGGGTGATTGATCGATACCCTAAGGTTTGGGAGGTTCTTAAATTCCGCAACTTCTAGGCTTTCATAAAACCTTGGGATCCATATGGTCCCACCCTAGTCAGGGAGTTCTATGAAGGCTCTGTATGGCCATTCCTAAAGGCAAGAGTAGGTTGAAGACAATTCTCAAACCCATTGATATTGTGGAAGTGTGAGGTGTGCCATTCCCTTGTGGGGAGCCCAAAATTGATGATATTATAGGATGCATATTTCGAAGCTAGAGGTACCTGAAAGATATAATGCATCTCAAGACCTATGAGGATATCAAAGCATGATTAGCTCCGTTGATCAAAATTCTAGCTCCCTGTGGTTAGAGGAGGGAGCAATCATTGAAATGAAGGAAATGAATTTATCAACATGGTTTTGGTTTGAATTCATTAGCAGTAAGTTGATGCCTTTACAGAATGAGTCGATACTTTTACATGCCAAAGCTCCACTAATTGGTTGCATTATGGATGGATGAGAATTGAAATCACCGCCACAGAAGTTCTCGCTAGAGATAAACAAGATCAGACCACATCGCCATTTCCCAGTCTCATCATTGCTGATGATGTTCACTCTCCAATAAGAAAGTGATCGCTGTCAGCAATTAACCTAACCGAAGGTTAGGTCGAATCTACAGGGAATACAGGGCTTGACTATAAGACTTAACTACTTATTATTTCAAGTATTTATAACCACAATCTCTAAAAGTAGGGGGGGTTGTGATTCAAAAACAAAGTAAAATAAACATTAAACTATGACACGAGTAAACACTCAATTTGAGGGACAACTTGGGAATTGTGTTCCCCATGGTTTGTTGACTCGATTACCCTAGATAACATAACTACAATTGGAGATTCACATGCAGGATAGTAACTTAGGTTCTTCCAGCCCTCTTATTAAGGTGAGGGCCTAATTTCACTATGGCACTTGGTCGGCAACCATGGCATGCCAACAAATCGTTACCTATTGTCCTAGTCAACCTTCCTTTGGTCAGGTTTGGTTGACTAGATGAGAACACATAAATTGAATCTAGTCATTTACTTTCCTTTTCCTATTCGTCACTACCTTGTTAGGGATCATAATAGTAAGTGGAGTTTGGTGTTGGCTACCATCAAACAACAATCATAATGAAGGGAAATAGACAATACATCCAAAACCCCAATCATAGAGATGCAATAAACCTAGTTTATTTCAAGTCAACTACCATGGTTCCCACAAACCCAAGTTGTGGGTGCTTAGCTTCTCATGGCTAAGGCAAAACAAACAAGAATGCAAATATAAGACATAATTGAGAGTTTTACCAAGAACAATGAAGAGTGTAGACACCACAAGTTGTAAAACCAAAACTTGATAGATTGACAAAGTGTACTGAGGAAGATTTGCAATCCCAAAATGGGTTTTCCAAGAGAAAACAATAAACTAAACTATGAACCCCAAAATATTCTTGACAGAATACTCAAAGGAAAATTCCTGAGTCTATAATGTCTGATATCTGATATGAAATGAAACCCTAACTTAATTTATATAACAGAAAGACAGCTGACAACTTGTATGGCTCGCAGGTACGATACTTTGGGAGAAATATGAGTCATAATTGGCATATCATGACCTTGGCATCTTGGACTCAACTGGTACGACGCACTAGTACGAGTCGTTGCTTGGGCTATGACTCCTATATTTCTCCCGTAATCTAGGCCTCCTGTTTTTAGTATAATATTTTGGCTCTCTGATTCCTGCTGCGAGTCCACCCATATGAGTCGTAGTGAGACTTGCAATTCGTAGGATGGCCTCGTAGGGGTGACCTCCACTTAGCAGATTTTTTGATTTTTAGTCTCTATTTATTGCTATGACTCACCCTACGACTCGTACCTTGGGCTACGACTCTCAGCTGAGCTTGTATGTCCTATGCTTCAACAAAATCTGCACTTTTTCTTCAAAATCATACCAACCTAACTTTTCTGTAAGAACAACACAAAAAATCATAAAAACCATAAAATATTCACATTAAGAACTCACAAAATCTCTTGTTTTAGGTATCAGATATGTTCTATTTTGACATCACATCAATACCCTAAACTTAGAATTGTTGCTTGTCCTCAGGCGTCGACTTAATCTACGTAGACAAAGAGAAATACATAGTAGTTATACTAATGGTATATACATCAACTCCTCTAATTTAGGTACCCAACTACCATTTTAAAAACAAGATTGCAAGATCAATCAGCCAATAAGAACACAATGACATACCTGGCAATCCAACTATGACAAGCTAAGAAACATCAACCATCTACAATCGCTAATATAGTCATATGCTACTCAAGTAGTGCAAACGCCTTCACAGAAAGAAGTCCCTCATACTCTCTCAAATAGTATTTAGAATTCAGGGACTGATGAAGCATTCTCACTGTCAAAATTGTAATTCATGCACAATGACTGAAACCATAAGCTTTCCCCTATACTTATCTTTCAATTTAGTCACAAAATGGATTTGGATCACTTTAGGAATTTGAGCTTGTAACTTAGGTTCAGGGGGCTTTGGTATGGCATTTTAAGCAAGTAGTTTCTAAAAGCTATCCTTGATCTGTGCTTACCAACACTTTTACCCTCATAACCCATCTATTTTCACTAAATCCATCCTTATTCCACCAATTCAATCTTTTCCCGGGTGTTTTCTTTCCTTTTTTCAGTAGTGCCTTAATTTTGAACTCATTTTTGCAAATCTTTTCAACTCAAGGCACTTATCTTTTCTTTTTGTTCACTTGACTTGGGATTATTCATTTATTTCTTTCCTCCCTAACTAACCACCTTATTTTTGTTACTTTACCACAATAAAGGCCACCCTCAACTTAGACTTTTAGCATAATATGAAGTACACAATATCTATGCCTCAAACCAGGGCCACCAATGTAGTCACCCTGAACTTAGGCTTTTAAACTCAATTAGGGTTCACTAGTTCAAGGATAGACTAGGGCCATATCTAACAAGGTTAAGTTAGCAAGGTGTCAAAAAAGAATGAGTACAAGAGATGCTGAAACATTTGGAACAAGGGATTTAGTAGTTCGTTTCATAGGTCATTTAGGCAAAAGTGGACATACTAACAGAATAAAGGCCTAAAATCCCTTCCAAATCAACCAAATCACCAAACAATTCTTAGAGTACTAAGGCAAGTTCTGAGTCCATACATGATACATGAATGCATCAAAATAAGCTTACAACACACATGACATTGCACGCACGATCATGTATAGACTCAGAGGTTCAATATAAAATTAAACAGAAAATTAAACATCCACAAGGAAAAAGAAACACAACAAGATAACCTTGGAATAAAAAATAGGGGAAATTATGGACTTGAGGCTACTCAGACTTCACCTTAATCCTTAACTTCCCATACCCCACCAAAATAGGATACTTTGTCTTTAAAGTAAAGACACATACTAAGACTAACATAACAAAAACATAAACTTACATATATATACATTAAAATCAAACATTTAAAACCAATACCCAAAAAAAAGTAAAAACATTATCGAACATAAAACTTTTAAAAACCAACATTAAAATAATATTGTCTAATAAAATAGAATCTCTATAAATCAAAGTAAGAACTGGGGTCAACAAGGGTCAAATATCATGGTACTCAAGCACCGGTATCAGGCTGGTCTATAGGATCCTTTGTCAGCCTCCTTGGCAAGCTGGGCTGCAGCTGTAGCCGAAGCTACCCTCTCCATGTGAGGTATGCTGTTATCTATCTCTCTGAATAGCCGCCAATAGTAGTGACTCCTGCAGCACCTCCTCTTGTATGGGCTCTTCCCCAGGTCTCGACCTTTTTTGAGTTGGCTCTAGCTCAGTTTCATGCTTAAGGGGCCTCTTCCCATAGACATCCGTACAGTTAGTGAGCCAATCAAATGCCACACCACCTGCTCGTGCCACCTCGGGGCCTACAACAGGGGCTAACAACATCTGCAATAAGTCGGCCTTAAACTTGGCCAACTCCTTAGTCACTGTGCTCGTGTCGGCGGGCCTAGCTCCTACAAGCCTCCTGTGGACTCTAGCCTCAAATTCATCGACTTGGCATCCACTGCTTGAATTCTCTCTTCAATTAAATCTTGACCGAATGCCTTCATCGTCTCCTCAAAGTCCCAAATAGTCTGAACAACCCATGGCCGAAACTTTGCTGACAATGCTTGTAGCTGACCTTCTTCATAGCCACCCTGCATAATAATCCCTAGAAAAGCAACAACACACATTAGAGAATCAACCTATAGAGTGGATGCCGCTGGTGCTGGAGTACTGGAGGCTAGTGTGGATTCAATCTCAACTGCTGGCGTAGGCTCTGCAGTAGTCGGAGTAGTGCCGATAGTAGCTGGAGGTGAACCTGGAATCAGAGGCTCTACCGGGAATGGCTCTGGGATAGTTGGAGAAGCTGCTTATGGTAAGGCCACCGGGTCCTCATCAGCCTTTATCAGGATGTCTCTACATAAGGGTCCCGATGGGGGTCAACAGGAACACTTGCTGCACTGCATAAATGATGGATCAAAACTGGAAACGGAAGTGAGGTGTTCGTCCGAGCTACAACCTCATGATCTGTTCAGAGATAATCTGGGCCCAATCTATAGCATAACCAGCTAAAATGCTGGACAACAACATTTCTCTCTCTAGTGTGATCACATTATCCGTAAAGGTTAGCCTAATATGCCAACGGATAATAGACCACCAGAACTTGGCCTGGAATGAGAGGTGGGGTTTCACTATCGAGTCTATGTGGTTTATGACCCATGTTGGCTCGACCCCTACCTAGCAGATCTGGCTGGCAATCCACTGTCGAAGCTCTGTCTTGGCTTCGATGTCCTTCCCAATCGTCGCTCTCCTTATTTTGTCAATACGACCATCGTACTCTTTGGTAGGCTGGGTACTCTGTAACTAGGCCCAAACTGGACTCGTTAAATCATCTCCTCTGAGATATTAACCATCTTATCGTGAACTAACACCACCCGTAGATGCGGCTGCTCAATCGACTTCTTGTTCTTTTGCAACTCTCGATGGAGTGTAGCAAGATAGGTCGCATAGAACTCATGGACTATGTAAGGGGCATATTTTCCCAACTGTTGTTTGGTCCATCATAGTCTGTGCTTATCTATCCCATCATCCAATCCGGGCACTCTATCTAACCCTGAAGCATTCAGTCTGGACACCTCATGAAACTGGCGGACCTGTTTGGCTCGCCCCTTTGGCTCTAACCCCTCGTCATTTATCTCTTTCATTCCTGCAACACACCACCTGGGATCGACTGGGGGCTGAGATTGAGCTTCTTCCTCCTAGGGCTAGGAGGTACTTTCAGATTCTGTCTCGATCTTCGAGTGTATGGGGGTCATCTGTGGCAAGCTACTCCCCGAGCCATCTCCCTCAACCTCTTGTACCTCCTCTTCAGACTGGGACACACTACTAACTTCCATGGGTGCCCAAGCTACAAAGGCTCGGGTTTGGGGAATATTTGCCATAGGGTTTGTCCTAACCCTGTGTACCTCTACTGACCCCTCAAATCTCTCGGCCTCGGAGGACTCGTCACCCAATCTCCATTGAAAGGTTTGAATTGCTCATTTATATATTGGAAGCATGATATCTTTAAACCAACCAATGACCTACGTGAGCATCAAGACGCCTGAACTAACAAATCATATAACAAAAAACAAAAGAAAAAAACAAAGACAATTCAAAACCAACAAATCTATGATGCAAGAGTAGGTTTGCAAATATGAGTAAAGTTATGACTCGTAGGGTGATCTACGAGTCGTATACTAGCTTTGTAGAACCAAGATGTCAACAAAAGTGCTTTCTGATATCAGGTATGAGGGATAGTTGTGACTCATAGGATGTCCTACGAGATGTAGTCTAGGATAGTACCCATTTCAAACATTTTTAAGAACTCATATAAACTTACAAGACCCTCACTACGAGTCGTAGCATGTAGTACGAGTCGTAGATGGGTCTCGTATGAGAAACATAAAGGAAACATAGGTGAATGGTGCTTTCTACGAGGGACTACAATGACTCATAGTGGAAGCTACGAGTCGTAGGAGTACCTTACAGCTAAAAACAGAAGGCACCAGTAGTGCCTGTCATTTCCCACCGCAAAGAACAAGCTAAGCACACAATTCAAAATACTTAGCACATAAGATCTATACAAAATATTTGGCAAATAAGAAATTCCACAATGACATCAGAAAGGTAAAACAACCATCATCCCTAAGAATAAAAATATGTTCCACATTACGTCAAGCACACCAAAAACAATATACTTTCCAAGCTCACACTTGATATCTACAAGGCATTCCATAGAGATGCAAGTGTCATTCGAACTATTTCAATCAAGTCTAACAGGTTAAGGCACATGAAGCAAACCCACACCTTCTAAATTCCAAAACCAACAACAATTCACATAATGGTTGGGCAACAATTAAGCATTACATTCCATGAACCAATAATCTTCACATTACAACTACCCACTCCAGAATCCAAAAAAAGGTTTGAATCACAACAAGACTTTTCAAAGCATAAAAGCCCTAGGTTTCGTGTCTAGATAAAAAATAACCACATGACATGATTATACAGGGTTAAAATAAGCATACACTCATCTATGGAATAAGCTCAACATAAAAGAGTGCTAAATTTAACCACGAGGCTTACCGATTGATTGAAGCATTTAACCAAAGCAAAGAGACTCAAAATCCACATCAAAACCCTAGAAAATAGTGACCTCGCCTGAATCCTTGTTGGAAAATGATGTGGGTAGCCTAGATTTTAATCGAAAAATAGAAATATGGAGATGGGTTTGGGGGAGTCATCGGACGTAAGGTTAGAAATAAATTTTACAGGTCAAATGTTATTTTGACCCCTTTTATATGAAAATCAGGTCATCAATTAAAAAGTTGCTGGTTGGGGCTACAAGACCCCGACTAGAGTCATAGGCTATCCTATTACTCATAGGTCCTAGTCTCATAACATAGCCAATACTTGCAAAAGTTCAAGTATCATACTTGGGCACTATAGACCCCACTTACGACTCGTAGGGGGTTTTATGAGTCATAAGATTGGCTCGTAGTATATGCGCCAACTCCTGATACTCATGGTTTCCCTCTATGAGGCATGATTGAGTCATAGTTTAGACTATGACGCGTACGCTTGATTGTCGAGGCTACTCTATGTGCCATTTTTCATATCTTCAATTCTTCAATTCTCACCAACAAACCAAATCTCAAAAAACACAAAGATTTCCAAAATATTACAACTGCATCAACATCTTTAAACTTAAAACAAACAACCAATTCACTACCTAAGCTCTCAATAACCAAATATACTTAAAATTGAAAAACAATTATCAAAGATACTTGGGTTGTCTCCCAAGAAGCTCCTTGGTTAATGTCGTGGTTGCACTTCATTATCATCCTTTATCAACAGTCATCAATGGTCGACACTTCACTTTTAAACTGTCCAGATGTTTCATGGATTGAAGAATATCAAAAACAACCTCAGTATCATTTACCCTGAACCGAAGTTGACCTAAATCTATATCCACTAGTGCTCTCCCAGTGGCCAGAAATGGTCTTTCCAAAATGATTGGCACTTTGAAGTCAACCTCGTAGTCAAGGATCACAAAATTTATAGAAAAATGACTTTATCAACTTTAACAAGCACATCTACAAGGATTCTCTTTGGTTTTATAATGGTTCGATTCGCCATTAGCAACCTCATTCTTATCGGGGTAGGAGTGCTAAGGTCAAGCTTGTTTAATATGGCAAGAGGCATTAGATTGATGCTTGCTCCTAAGTTGCATAATGCTTTTGCAAATTCAATGTCACTAATAGTGCAAGCGATGGTGAATGCACTAGGATCCTCTCATTTTTGAACAAGGCATTTGGTCATGATTGCACTACACTGTTGGAGCTCTTGTATGAGCTCTTGGCTCAAAGTGCATTGTTTTGTCACCAAATCCTTCATATACTTGTTGTACCCGGGCATTTTCTCCAAGGCTTCCAAAAGAGGAATGTTAATGTACTATTGTTTTAACATTGACAGGAAATGCTTAAATTTGCCATCTTCTTCTTTTCTCTTAAGCCTTTGAGGGAAAGGAGGAAGTGGTTTTAGGAATGGTTTGACTTTCTCTTGCTCTCCCATCTCTAGGTCTTCTACTCCCTTGCTCCTTGGACTTTCTTCCTTAATCATTACCTTGCTATCAATGACCCTCTCATTGTCTTCATCCTCAACCATAGGCATAGGGGGATCCACAGTGCTTTTGCCACTCTGTGTCATCACTGGCATGCAATGCCCTTCGTTCTTAGGATTTTGAACTGTGTTTCTTGGTAAGTTGCCCTTTTGGAGTTGGTTCAACTGTGAAGAAACTTGCCCAAATTTGTTCCATTTGCTTAATTACCACGGAGTGAGACTCGATTTTCTGATTAATTCTTGAAATATTCGTCTTCATTCCTTTCAAAGTCTCATCATGTTGATCTACTCTCTTCAATAACTTGTCGAACATTTCTTCGGTCCTAGAGTTACTTGACCCGGTATCACGGTTGTGAGGTGGCACATAGAGACCATTCCTATAGCCATCTCTTCTTCTGCATTCGGCATCTAGCACTCTCTCTCTTTCAAAGTATCCACCCCTATTGTCTCAATATGCCCCATCACGATTAAAGTTCCGACCTTGATTCCCGAAACCTTGCCTCTAATAAACCAAATTGAATCCTTGGGGGTTGTTCAGGAAACCCACTTCCTGGTTTCTTACAAAACATGCATCCTAATCAAAGAATGGACCATTATACATTGGAGTCTTTGGAGGTTGATGGGTTACTGCCTGTCTCGACCCTTGTCAGATGCTTTCTCTTATGTAGAGGCTTTGCAGACTATGTAAATTAAAGTGTGGTCATGTCTCGTATTTTAAACACCATGGCCCCAACGGCCAAGCCATATGCATTTCCTTTTGGCTTGTTATCACTATTTACTTAACGGGCAAGCCATATGCATTTCCTTTTGGCTTGTTATCACTATTTATCACTATTTATTTCCTCACAATATGTATTGAAAGTGCATAGATACAGGTTGTTTCTCCCAAGCCTTATCAGCAATGGGTACCAGTCCGCCCTATCGAGACTTTGGGGCATGACAGAAGTGGTATCAGAGCGGGTTGTCCTGGGGAGTCTACAAAGCTGTATGTATGTGGAATCTTATTTATCGATGTGTTATACACCACATTTATAAGCAGGAGGCTACGTGGCATTTAGGAGTTATTACTTTCTTTCCATTCTTTAGATCGTGCCCTAAAGTCAGGTGTAATATGTGTATTATGTCTTATTACTAAATTGTTTTGTACAGCAAGTATGCCAAAAACAATGAAGAACAAAGGTAAAGGAAAGGGATTAGAAGTGGTGGTTGGTATACCCAGCCAGGTGAGACAATGAGATGAGGTTCGAGAGGAGTCTTTGTCACAGACATCTCCAACTCCTCCAGCTCCCGATGAACCCAAGAGTAGTGAAATTTCCCCAGAACCACCTATTGATGCTACCATGCAGGATCTGAGAAATGCAGTCCCACTATTGACTAGCATAGTTGCTGGTCAAAGTCAAAGGCAGGAAGGTCCTGTTATGGGTACAAGTGGTACGAATAGGCAGTTAGTACAAGGATACATGATTTTCTTAATTTAGACCCTCCATCCTTCAGTGGCTCAGATCCTACTGAAGACCCCCAAGACTTTGTTGATCAGATTCAGTGCACTTTAGATGTTATGCATGTGAGTGGTAGAGAAGCTGTCGAGTTAGCGACATATTGATTGAAGGGTGTGGCTATATTGTGGTATGAAGCTTGGAACTAATCCAAGGGTATAGATTCACCTCCAACTACCTGCAAAAAGTTCAGAGAGGTATTTCTTGACCATTACTTACCATTAGAGATTTGAAAGTCCCGTGTAGATCAGTTCCTGAATCTTCACCAACAGAATATGAGTGTGAGGTAGTATAACCTCTAATTTAATTCCCTGGCAAGGTATGCTCCTAATGTAGTTGCTACAATGGCAGATAGAGTTCATCGATATGTATATAGGTTGGATACGTATCTGGTCAGAGACTGCACCATTGCTTCCTTGAACAAAGATATGGACATATCAAGAATGCAGGCTTTTGCACAGAAATTGGAGAATCAGAGGCAAAGGAAAAGGACACAAGAGTTGGAGAGGGGGCAGGCCAAAAGATCCAGATCTATAGGGCAGTTTACACCACCCTAAGGTGAGCTTAGGCCTCGATTTTATAATAGACTGCCTAGGCCATCATCCTCCAATTCTGCAGTCAGTGCTCCACCGTAATTTCAAGGGTCTCGAAGTAATCAGTTTGGTCAATGAGGTGAATGGCAAGGTTCCTGGACAATAGGTTATTCGGCAGGCTAACCAATGACTCCCAGGAAGCCTTGTAAACAGTGTGGAAGGAGTTATTAGGGTGTATGTCGTGTTGGGACAGATGTTTGCTATTGGTGTGGTACGCCAGGGCACATGATGAGAGATTGCCCGAGGAGACGTATGGGTGATATAGTACAATCTACGGGATCAGCTGTTGCATCATCATCATCAGTTCATCCTGTAGGTAGGGTTCAACAAGCACCTATGGGTCGTGGTAGAGGTATTAGAGGGGCAGCTAGCTCTAGCGGGCTCTAAAATCACACTTATGCACTGGGGAGTCGGCAGAATTTTGAGGCTTCACCTGATGTGGTCACATGTACATTGTCCTTTTTTTCACATAATGTATATGCATTAATTGACCCTAGTTCTACACTATCATACATCACTCCACTAGTTGCTGGAAGCTTAAAAGAATACCCGAATTATTGAATAAACCTTTTGAAGTGTCTACACCAACCGGTGAATATATTATGGCTAGAAGGGTTTTTTATAACTGTGTAGTAACTGTTTGTGACCGTGATACATTGGCTAACCTTATTGAGCTAGAAATTGTGGAATTTGATGTTATAATGGGTATGATTGGTTAGCTTCTTGCTATGCCACCGTGGATTGCCAAACTAAGAGAGTGTACTTCCACTTTCCAAATGAGGCAGT
>JAABOM020075781.1:0-34269 GCA_011800125.2 Solanum clarkiae | reverse complement strand
AGTATATTTAATAGTATTTATGCTGACATCAGGCGTGAAATAAAAAAAGGTAAGTGAGTAAAAAGGTAAATAATTTGGGTCATGGATCCATTAAGGGTAAATAATTTAGATTTGATCTATTAAGAGTAAATAATTTCAATTTAGGTTTATTTTGTGTAGTTTTCCCTTTTTATTTTAACTATGTGTGTGTTGCAATATTTGAAGAAAAAAAGGGAGAATTTTCATAAATAGCCTAGGCTTGAAACTTAATATGGCCAAATAGCTATATTTTACATAATTACACAACATAACTTCGACTATGTGACCTAGAGGGGAGGAGAGAAGCAAGTGAGATCGAGAGACGAATTGTATATGTATATTTGTCAAATTGTATGTGTATATATGTCAAATAATTATATATCTGTAAATAATATACATATGTAATGTATATTTGGAAAGCGAGATTGAGAGAGGGAGGAGAGAGGTGAGCGAGATCCAGAGAGGGAAGAGAGAGGTGAGCGAGAAAGGGCAGAGAGTGGAGAAAGCCGAATTGTATATGTCTATATGTTGAAAAGACTATGTATATCTGTCAAAATAATTGTATATATGTAGCTGGTATACTTATATAATTATATATTTGGGAAAAAATTGTGGAGAGAGAGGAGAGAGGAGAGAGGTGAGAGAGAGGAAGAGAAGAAGTGAGGAGATGGATTAAATGATGTCATATTCCACTTTCAGATATCTAATATAGCATATCATTTTTTTAGTGGATTTAAATATATAGATATATTTGTGTGTGTGTGTATAACGTCAGCATGTTTGGTGTCTAACAAGTAAAATAATAATACGTCGAAGTTGATAAATCACTTCTTCAAAGTTCCATTAACGATTAAGAAAGCTTTCCTTTCAATTAGCAAAAAATGTACCTTTTTCTAAATCTTCATTTAATAAAAATTATTTTAAAAATATGATTCATGTTAGAAAATTTTTTTACACGACACTTCAAAAGTAAAAGAGCTTTTTTTTTTTTACCAGTCTCTAGAAAGTAGCTATCATCTAGATTTGTGATAGATGGATAGTTAGATTCGCCTAATGTAGTTGTGGTTACCAAACCTAGGCAAGATGAAGCTAAATAAGGCAACTCTTCTAATGACCTAAGATCATCTTTTAAAATTTTTTGAAAACTTATTATTTTACTCTTTTTGATAGTTTTTTCGGGGGTCATGTTTGATCAGTTTATGAACTCAACTTTGCTATTTAATTGAAAAGTCGTAAAAATTGGAAGTTCTTAGAACTTTGAAACCTTATGTTGTTCAAAAGTTCTTTTTCATGATAATTGGAGTTTTGATTCTCAAAATGAAATTTTGTATCAGCTCCAGAATACAGAATTTGATGTAAAAGTATTGTTAATTTTAGATGCGATGTTATTTCATGGATTCTTCAGTTGGAAGTTTATGAAATTTTAACTTTGAAGTAGACTTTGGTGAACTTCCAAAGTTTGGACGCATGGAATGAATTTTTGTTACGCCCCGAGCCTACACCCTAGACGCAATTGGCACTCAGAACGACTGTTGGTCCCAAGCGAACCACTTGGCCTAACTACTTAGTCAGCGAAAGACTCAAATAATCATGGAAAGGCTTTAAATAACATGCTACGACTATCGATCTTTCTGAATAAACTGAAAAGTGAAACAGCTCGACAATTAAATCAATCAAACCAGAACTGAAGTATTTGTCATATAGTCTATGGAACCTATATTAGAATAGTCCAAAACTACTACCGGGATAGGCCCACTGTAGCCACAACTGAAAATAAACTGCTAGAAAGGAAAACATAAACAATAGCTCTAAGCCTCTAGTTGAGAAGAAGCCTCACTGATATCTAGTGGGGGTTTGGTCCTCAACGAAGCGGCTGCTGAGGGACTTTTTCACCTTCATTTACATAATAAAACGATGTAGGTCCTAGGAACATCAGTACATGAAATGTATGGTATATAAAATGGCCAAAATGGAGCTCAAGCTAATGCAATATTTCTCAAAATACATAAACATATTTCAGAATGAAGTAATCTGATAATAAGTACTCTGTATGTTGAAAATAACATGCTGAAAACTTGTATGTAAAATATATCTTAATTTAACTTGGGGAGTTTCTCTAACCGACAACCGCCTCTATGAGCTTCGTGGTGATACAACTTCTTGCCCACGCTGCCAGAGCCGTCCCGTACTTTGCCGAGATAGGGGATGAAAGACTAGGGGAGTGGATCCATCCCAAAATTGGACCATCTCAGTGGCAAGTGAGGAGTTGTACCTAGGTGCAATCCTATCCTACGCTGGCTACGTAATTTATGAGTTCAAGTTATTAATTCTACTCTCACTCATATCGGTTCTCAATACTACTCCCAAAATACTTGTATATAGCTCATATCTTTAAGAAATAAAACTTCTCAATATATCTTTGGTCTTTCGGAAACTTGGTCTAACTTAGTTGTTTAACTTTCTCATCTGGACTTTTTAGCTTAACTTTAACTAGTATCTTCTCAAGTTTTTTGAAACATACTAGGTTATTCAGTTATAGTGTAAAAGCAATCTCAAAAGCACTTCTTAAACTTGACTCAACTATGCATATGATGGTCTTTCTTTTCCTTGAAATAAATACAAGATTCTCAAGAATATATCAATAACAGTAAAACTTGCTCAATAGTATAACTTCATGCTAAAATCGGTAAAAAGACATGATTCTATATCCAAAAAAAGAATGCATGAACCAATATTTAGATGAAATTAACTAATACTGGAGGAAAAATCTTGATTTCACATTGTTATCATGATCTTGAATAAAATTTGGGGATTTTGATACTAAAATAATAATAGACTGAATTTTGGAGGGCCTTACATACCTGAGGAATGAGTTCTTGGAAGAACTTAAGAAGAATTCTTGAAAGCCCTAACTGGTTCTTGGTTTTACACTTGAATTTACTTGAACTTGTTCTAATGTTAATGAAGGAATGAAGGTGTTTTATGAGTTAATCGGGTGAAAACTTGCCTATTAATGTTTAAGGAGGGTGGGAAAGGTAGAAACTACCCCTCCTTAAACAACAGAAAAAGTTACTGCAAAAAACAACATGTCTGCGTTGCGCCAGGGGCGCGAACATGTGTATTTTGCTTAATACAGTATGTTCGCGTCGCGCCAGGGGCGCGAACATGTGTATTTCACTTTTTTTATGAAATTCTCTTCCGGTCAAAATTTGGAGAATTTTCCTAAGTGTGGCTCCCTGTCCCATGTGCATCGCGTCCTGGGCACAGAAACCTTACTGTCCAAAATTAATTAGTAAAATTTTTAATTCGCCTCGATTGCTCTAAAATCAAGTCGAGAACATTTTCCCACTCAATATTTCGCGCTGATCGCAAATCCAATCTTCGATTTTGGTAATTCACTGGGTGTCACAATATCTCCTCCTTGATATCATTTGTCCTTGAATTATAATGATATGAAAAAAATTATCTCAAGACAACAAGATTACTACACTTAAACAACATAAGTCTTCGAGATTAAGTGTGAAAGTTTATCTTTAAAGTCCTTATTCAGGCCAAAGAACAAATGTAGATACTTGGCCTTCTTATCTTCTTCTGCTTCCTTTGTTGCTTCATCTACAAATTGGTTTCTCCACAACACTTTCACCAAGCTATCTCTTTGGTCCTCAACTTGCGGACTTGTCGGTCTAATATTTGCACCGGGACTTCTTCATAGGACGGTCTAATATTTGCACCGGGACTTCTTTATAGGACAAATTATCTTTAATCCCCACACTTTCAACAAGAACAACCAGATAGGGATCTCTCAAACATTTCTTAAGCATAGAAATATAAAAATATTGGGTGTATAACACTCAACTTTGCTGGTAACTCCAACTTGTAAGCTACACTACCAACCCTTCTCAGAATCTGGTAAGGCCCAATATATCATGGACTGAGCTTCCCCCTTTTCCCAAATCTTATAACTCCTTTCATTGGTGATACCTTCAGGTACACCCAATCACCTGCTTTAAGTTCCAAATCTATCCTCCTAACATCAGTGTAAGACTTTTGCCGATTCTAGGCTATCTTTAGCCTTTCCCGAATAACCTTCACCTTCTCCATAGCATGGTGGACTAGATCTGGCCCTATTAGTCCTGCCTCACCTACTTCAAACCACCCAAAGGACGATCTACACCTTCTCCCATAAAGGGCCTCATATGGGGTCATCTTTATGCTAGCCTAGAAGTTGTTATTATAGGAACCCAATCAACTGTAATTGATCATCCCAGTTACCTTTAAAGTCTATCATGCAGACCCTCAACATGTCTTGAATGGTCCGTATGGTTCGCTCCGCTTGCCCGTCTGTCTGTGGATAAAAAGTTGTATTAAGATTCACCTTTGTACTAAGTCCTTTCTGAAAGGACTTCTAAAATTGTACTGTGAATTGAGCTCCCCTATCTGAGATGATGGATATAGGGACCGCGTATAGCCTAATAATCTCTTTAATATGAAGTCTATCATAATCCTCAGCTGTATCAGTTGTCTTGACAAGTAGAAAGTAAGCTGACTGAGTCATCCTATCTACTGTAACCTATATTGAATCATGTTGTCTACGGGATCGAGGTAAAACTGTTATAAAGTCCGTGTTAATCATCTCCCACTTCCATTCTAGAATTTCAATGTTTTGGGCTACATCACAAGGCCTTTGGTGCTCTACCTTAACTTGCTGGCAATTCGGGCATCTAGACACGAACTTTGCAATATCCCTCTTCATGCCACCCCACCAATAGACTTCTTGCAAATCTCTATACATCTTTGTTGCACAAGGGTGAACAGAGTATCTGACATTATTTATCTTCAGCCAAGATCCTATCTTTAAAGTCGTCAACACTTGGCACACACAACCTGCCTTGGTACCTCAAGACTCCATCTCCCCCTTTCGCAAACACCAACACTTTTTGTTTTTGAACATCTTCTTTCAACTGGAGGAGGATAGGATCCTTGTCTTGCTTTTCTTTCACCTCCACCACTAAGGATGACTTTTCCCTATTGCTGATAATGGCACCACCTTTATCAGAATCTTCAAGCTACACCCCAAAACGGGCTAGTCTATGTACCTGTTTAGCTAATTCTTTCTTTTTGTCTTCTATGTGAGCGGTGCTCCCCATAGTCGACTAGCTAAGAGCATCAGCAACCACGTTAGCTTTACCTGGGTGGTAGAGAATGCTCATGTCATAATCTTTCTGCAGCTCCAACCACCTCATTTGCCTCAAATTCAACTCCTTCTGGTTGAATACATACTGCAAACTCTTGTGGTCTGTGAATACATCCACGTGCCCACCATAAAGGTAGTGTCTCTAGATATTTAGAGCAAACACCACATCAACTAGATCGATATCATGAGTTGGGTAGTTCTTCTCATGGGTCTTAAGCTGTCTAGATCAGAGGCATATGCTA
The DNA here is from genome assembly GCA_011800125.2 of Solanum clarkiae. NCBI lineage: Eukaryota > Viridiplantae > Streptophyta > Magnoliopsida > Solanales > Solanaceae > Solanum > Solanum clarkiae. The sequence goes on along the minus strand of JAABOM020075781.1, from coordinate 28,815 downwards.
TCACCTTGCCTCTCTGTATCAATACACATCCCAACCCAACTCTAGAAGCATCATAATATACCACAAAGTTATTAGTTCCCTTGGGTAGGGATAAGACCGGGGTTGTGGTCAGCTTGGTTTTCAACTCTTGGAAACTCTTCTCACAAGCTTCTGACCATTCGAACTTAACCTTCTTCTGAGTGAGTTTAGTCAAAGGAGCTGAGATAGAAGAGAACCCCTCTACGAACCGTCTGTAGTACCCTACCAAGCCCAAGAAACTCTTTATCTCTATTGGAGTTGTGGGCCTTGGCCAATTCTTTATTGCCTAAATTTTTTGGGAATTGACCTGAATACCTTCACCAGACATAACGTGCCCTAGAAATGTCACCGATGCAAACAAAAACTCACACTTGGATAATTTTGCATAAAGTTGTTGATCCTTAAGGAATTGAAGGATAATTCTGAGATGGTTAGCATATTCCTCCTTATTACGAAAATAGATCAGGATGTCATCTATGAACACAATAACGAACATATCTAGGTATGGCTTCAACACCCTGTTGATAAGATCCATGAAGGCTGCTGGTGCATTCATCAGTCTAAATGACAGGACTAAAAACTCATAATGACCATAAAAGGTTCTAAAAGTTGTCTTAGGAATGTCTCTCTCTAACTTTAAGCTGATGATACCAAGATCTGAGATCTATTTTGGAGAAACAAGTAGCACCCTAAAGTTGGTCGAATAGGTCATCAATTCTGGGAAGAGGATACTTATTCTTTATGGTGACCTTATTCAACTGACGGTAATCTATGCACATTCGAAGAGAACCGTCCACCTTATGCACAAGGAGAACTGGAGCACCCAAGGTGATATGCTTGGTCTAATGAAAACCCTTATATAAGAGATCTTTTAGTTGCAACTTCAACTCTTTTTGCTCGAAGGAGCCATACGATATGGAGAAATGGATATGGGCTAAGTGTCTAGGAGGATATCTATCCTAAAGTATATCTCCCTATCAGGAGGAACTCTAGGAAGATCCTCATGAAAGACATCTGGGAACTCATTCACAATAAGGACAGAGCGAAGGGATGGTGCCTCGGCACGAGAATTCTGAACTTTGGCTAGGTCGTATATGCACCCTTTGGAAATTAGCTTTCTAGATTTGAGGTATGAGACAAACTAACCCTTAGGAAAACTGAGCTACCCTTCCATTCTAGGACTGGTTCGTTAGGAAACTGAAACTTGGCTACTCTGGTTTTGCAATCTATGGATACATAACCAGCAAGTAGCCAGTCCATGCATAGGATGACATCGAAATCTACCATGTCTAACTCAACCAAATCATCTACGATTTCCTTATGACAAACTGATACTAGGCAACCCTTATAAATTCTTTGGGCTAAAACATACTCTCCAGTAGGAGTGGAAACACTGAAAGGCTCAAGAAGACAGTATGGATTGACCCCAAACTTCATGGATACATAGGGAGTCTCAAATGACAACGTGGCCCCTGGGTCTAACAATGCATAGACATTATAAATAAAGATTTTGAGCATATCGATAACCATATTTGGTGAGTTTTCCTGCTCTTGTCTGGTGGCCATGGCATATAAGCGGTTTGTGCCCCCGCCTGCTCCTAATGTAGTGCCCCTCTAAGGTAGCTTACCCTGCAGTGCTGAAGAAACTAACTGTGATCTATTATCTCTCATGTTCTGCCTTCCCATAGGACAATTTTTCAAGAAGTGTCCCACCTGACCATATTTGAAACAACTATTTATGCCCATAAGGCACTCCTGGGATGAGACTTGCCACATTTCCCTCAAGTAGGATAACGGTTTGATTCTTGAGCTATGCTACCCAGTGACTAGCTGCCCAGGAACTTGCGATTCTGTGATCCCTGCTCATTCCTAACCCTCGGTGCTGGTGCACTAGCAGATGAAAGTGTTGGTCTGGATATCTTAGGTTGAAAGGATGAGTGATTTCCACCTCTAGCCCCTCTCTTACCTGTCTCTTGGCCTGATATCTTGGCTCTCTTGCTCCTAAACTCTTCCTTATCCTGCATTTTCTCCTCCTCTACTTACTATACATAAGTCATCAAATGGGCTATGTCCATATCCCATATCAGCATAGCCTTCCTGTCTTCCCACTTAGTCATCCGAGAGAGCCCTGACATGAATAGATCCATCCTAGTGCGCATGTCTGCCACCATAGCTGTAGCATAATAGGACAACTGAGTAAACTTGAGGTTGTACTCCCTCACACTCATATTCTTCGGTTTAAGATTTAGGAATTCCCTCACCTTAGCCTGCCTCATCTCTCTAGGAAAGTACTCTCCTAGAAAGGCCTCCTTAAACATTGTCCAACTCAAAGCTGGCGCCCTTCCTCTCCTGCCTCCTTTCCACTGATCAAATCAGAGTCTAGCTACTCTTTTAAGCTGGTAGGGAGCCAACTCCACCTGCTCAGTATCACAAATGTGCATAACCTGGAACACTTTCTGGAGCTTCTCAATAAAATTCTCAGGATCTTCCTTCACATTAGATCCTGTAAATTCAGGTGGGTTTATCCTCAAGAACTCACGAACTCCGATGGTATCCGACCCATCATTCCTACCATCTCTCTGGCGACCTCCCTAATTAGTTACTGCCTGAGCCAAAGTCTAAATGGCCTAGCGAAGCTCAGCATTGGAGATATCTACTTGTTGTGGCTGCTAACAGGCACAGTTTGACCTCTAGGTCCCTCAGGAATTAGGCCAGGGTGGTTTTCCTTTCTCCTGGCTGGGAGCCCTCTGCCCCTTACTGGTCCGTCGGCTCTGCATAGAGGCATGATTTGAAAAACACGACGTGAGCGCACGAGTTAGGAGAGACTTAAAAGAGGTAAACCCTGAACCACGACACAAAGAATAACAATTTAATAGTGACACTTCCAAATGCCCTGTAGCCTCCCTATTATAGATGTAGCGTGCTTCACACCCATAATACAGACTCTACTAGACACGGTTCCATAGAATCCCTAGGAATCTTGAAATCTGAGCCCTGATACCAAGTTTGTTACGCCTAGAGTCTACATCCTAGACGTAACTGGCACTCAGAACCACTGTTGGTCCCAAGCGAACCACAGGCTACTTAGTCAGTGAAAGACTCAAATAATCATGGAAAGTCTTTAAATAACATGCTGACTATCAATCTGTCTAAATAAACTGAAAAGTGAAACAGCTCAACAATTAAATCAATCAAACCAGAATTAAAGTATCTGACACATAGTCTAAGGAACCTCTACTAGAATAGTCTGAAACTACTACCGTGACTGGCCCACGATAGCCACAACTGAAAATAAATTGCTAGAAAGGAAAACACAAACAAAAGCTCTAAGCCTCTAGCTAAGAAGAGGCCTCAGTGATATCTGAGCGGGGGGTCTGGTCCTCAACGAAGCAACTGCTGAGGGACTCTGTCACCTGTGTCTGCATCATAAAATGATACAGGTTCTAAGGACGTCAGTACGTAGAATGTACGATATGTAAAATGGCTAAAATGGAGCTCAAGTTAATGCAATATTTCTCAAAATACATAAACATATTTCAAAATGAAGTAACATAATAATAAGCCCTCTATATGCTGAAAATAACATGCTAAAAACTTGTATGTAAAACACATCTTACTTTAACTTGGGGAATTTCTCTAACCGACAACCATCACTATGAGCTTCATGGTGATACAGTATCTTGCCCACACTGCCAGAGCCGTCCTGCACTTTGCCTGGGTAGGGGATAAAAGACTAGGAGAGTGGATCCATCCCAAAACTGGGTCATCTTTGTGGCAAGTGAGGAATTGTACCTAGGTACAATCCTATCCTACACTAGCTACTAATTTATGAGTTCAAGTTATTAATTCTACTCTCACTCATATCGGTGCTCAATACTACTCCCAAAATATTTGTATATAGCTCATATCTTTAAGAAATAAAACTTCTTAATATATCTTTGGTCTTTTGAAAACTTAGCCCAACTTAGTTGTTTATCTTACTCATCTAGACTCTTTAGCTTTACTGTAACTAGTATCTTCTCATGTTTTTAAAACATACTGGGTTATTCAGCTACAGTGGAAAAGCCATCTCAAAAGTACTGCTTAAACTTGACTCAACTACGCATATGCTAGTCTTTCTTTTCCTTAAAATAAATACAAGATTCTCAAGAATATACAAATAACAGTAAAACTTACTCAATAGTATAACTTCATGCTAAAATTGGTAAAAAACATGATTTTATATCAAAAAAGAATGCATGAACCAACATTTTGGATGAAATTAACTAATACTGGAGGAAAAATCTTGATTTCACATTGTTATCATGATCTTGAATAGAAGGGAATTTTGATACTAAAATAATAATAAACTAACTTCTTGAGGGCGTTACATACCTAAGGAATGAGTTCTTGGAAGAAATTCGGAAGAATTCTTGAAAGCCCTAACTGGTTCTTGGTTTTACACTTGAATTTGCTCGAACTTGTTCTAATGGTAACGAAGGAATAAAGGTGTTTTTATGAGTTAATCGGGTGAAAACTGACTTATTAAGGTTTAAGGAGGGTGGGAAAGGTCGAAACTACCCCTCCTTAAATAATAAAAAAAGTTGTTGCAAAACACAATTTGTCCGTGTCGCGCCAGGGGCACGAACATGTCTATTTTACTTAATACAGCATGTCCGCATTGCGCCAGGGGCGCAGACATGTGTATTTCACTTATTTCATGAAATTCTCTTCCCGTCAAAAATTTGAAGATTTTTCCTAAGTGTGGCTCTGTGTCCCAGGCATATCGCACACTGGGTATGGAAACCTTGCTATCCAGAATTAATTAGCAAAATTTTTAATTTAACTCAGTTGCTCTAAAATCGAGTCGAGACCATTTTCCCACTCAATTTATGATGATCGCAAATTCAGTCTCGAATTTGCAAATGGAGCACGGGAAGACGCGTTACACACATGGTCATTTCTAGAAGTATTTTGCTAATTTCACTAGCAGACACAATTTTAGAAGAGTTCATTGGATTGGGAATGATTTTAGACCTAGATAAGGTCTTGGTTGGATTTTCAGAGATTCTGAGGAAATTTGTTATTTTTGAGTCTTAAGTTAGTTTAACTACGATTTAATAGGTTTCAGGCTAGAATTGTAGTTTCACGATTTTATTGAGCGTGGAACATAGAATTTAGTGGGATATCATGTTTGAATTGTGTGCACAATGTTTTGAAAGAATTGCAAGTGTCCTCAAAGAATTGTTATTCTTGGCATTTTGCTAATGCAGTTGTGTCAATGTCCCATTTTACATCCGGGTACCTCGTATGCATTTGTAAGGGGTAAGGTGGTGTGACCTCCACTATCTCGTACTCCTTGCTGCATTCACGGGAGGCTGGATTGTAGGTCTTTGCATTTGCTGAAGTCGTCTCGCATTCATGAAGAATCAGACTGATTGACTCTTCATTCGCGGATTATGGTCATGGTGTTTGAGAAGAAGAAAAATCTTGGTCATGTTTTACTTTTTAAAGTTGGGATTTCACATATTTTTCACCATTTTTGGACTCTAGAGCTTGGGATAGGCAATTTCGAAGTTTTTCAAGTTTTGTCAAGTGGGTTAGTAAGTGTGACTCCAAATCTTCATTACCCATTTATTATTTCATGATTTTAACCTTTAATTCTTGGTTTTGAACTTCAAAGTTTTTGATATTTTCAAGAACTTCAAGTTTTAATAAATTGATGATACTAATTTCAACTCTAGTTTCGAAATGATTTTAATCATTTGTTTCCAAATGTTGGGAGTATTTATTTATTGATTTTTAGATTTACCTTTGTTCACGAAATTGGATTTTCAGATAGTTTTGAATTTTTATTGTGATTTCATTATTGAACATATTTTTCTGATTGGGAGACCCCACGAAGAGGGAAGGCTCAAGATATGGAGTAGTTGTTTCATTAAACCAAGACAATAAATTTCTAAACCTTAGTTGAATATGTAAAATCTTGTATTTTCTTATTATGTGTATTGGAAAATAATAAAAATTAGCTATGAGGTGAGTTGTTCAAATATTTAGTCCAAATGATGATAAAAGGGATAGTAAAAAGGTAATTTGATGATATATATATATATATATATATATATATATGTTAGTGTGTATTACACTACAGATCATTTGATTAATGATATTAAAAATTAGTGAAAAATGCGTGATTGTTTTACTGCGAATTAAATGTTTATATGGACATCATCGTATCCTCATTTTTGTATGAAAAAGGATATTTTCATCTATTCTGAAACACTGTGATGGGAGAGGTCTCTTCCAATAAAATATAATGATATAGAAGTCTATTTCGATGAATGTTAGTGATGTTGAGGCCTCTTCTAACGGTTGGTATTGATGTTGAGGTCTCTTTCGCCAGATGATATTAAGGTCGTGGTTTCTTTCGACGGATACATAGACCTTGGCAGTTCCCCTTGATCATTAGAAGAGACATGCATCACTTAACTTGACATCTCATTACATTGCACTATACATTATTTTTTATTCATGTATTGTAAATACTCCTTAAATATCCTAATTTATTGATGAACTTAATGTTGATGATCTATACTATTGGTGATTTACTATTGACCTATGTGATAAGTGGATTATGACGTATTAGGTTGGGATGATCTTTATTTAGATTGTAGTTGCGGAGGTTCAGTTAGAATTATAGGAGTACTTGTATTCTACATTGTTTTACTTCGTATTTAGTAGTTTACTATTAAGTATTGTGTTGTTTGGTACTCACTCATTTCTTCTATACTTGCATAGGTTATGAGATTGAATTTTCTTAATCTCAACTTCTACCCTTCTACATTTGAGGCTTCAGCTCGAATATTAGTGAGGTATTTATTTGTCATTTTGGCAGACACCTCATACTCTTTACTGTATTTTTGTTCTACTTTATAAATAATAACAATTGAGACTTGTATTTTTTTTCAAATCTATTGTAATGCTTAGAGGTTTGCACATATGACAATCAAATTTTGAGGGTGTTAAGAATTTGAGTTAGTTATCCGTATATTTCATTATTTTGATATTATTTTTCTGCTTTATTTTCATTTTTATCTATATAATTGATTTTAGGTTGACTTGTCTTGGTGAGATATGACAAGTGCAATCACACTCATATTTAGATCATGACAAAATAGTATCAGAGTTTCAACTTTATAGGTCTCGCGTATGTACAAGCCAATTCTATTGGAGTCTAAGGGATCGATGCAGAAATGTTTGTTGCTTATCTTTGAGAGGTTACGGTGATTGTTAAGATTTTTTTTTCTTTCAACTATTATCATATGTTCTTACTTATGTTGGTACTGAGTTATTGCATGTTCATTATATCAGGTGGCTAGAACAAGAGCTACAGCTATTGATAGATGAGGTGAGGCAGTCCTCGAGGAACCTATTAAGGGGTAGGGTAGAGCCTGAGCTAGGGGAATGAGGTTGTACCCATAGAGTAGCACTAGTGAGATGTCATGGGAGAGGTGTCTATCATGAGCTAGAGATTGATGCTAAAGAGGACAAGGTTCCTCCAGAGTACACAATTGTAGCTTTACTACAAGATACCTTATTAGGGTGTTGAGTGTACTTAAGAGCTTCACTTAGGGAGGTAAGTATGATCAGCATATCAGAGGGTTCTCAAACTAGAGTAGGCATTCAAACCCCAAAGTAATGACAAACTCTAATTATTTAGGGTCCCATGGTCAGCCACTATTGGGTACTAGAGTTGAAGGTGGTCCTAGAATAGTAGTTGGGATTTAGGGAGCATATTTGGTTCTGTTGTCTGAGGATGATAAGCGCAGATATAAAGGTTCGGAAAAATAGACTCACTTCAATTTGTGTGTCATCTTTCGAATTTGAGATTCAAATAAGTTTATCTTTGACCATAAAATTTTTATATATCTTTTAAATATTTTGAAATGTCAATTAATGTGACTTATAGTACTTTTTACCTGGTTTAGAAATATATAAATTTCATTTTAAATTCTCGTTTAAAATTTTAAATCATTTGACTCTTGAAAATCAGAAATGTCATATAAATTGAAATAGAGAGAGTAATAAATTCTCAGGGACTTTACTTGGTAAAAAGGAGCAGCGGGAATCGTGTCTACTTCAAAGAATAGTGTAGTGGAAATACATGAAAAAAATTATAAAAATCATTGATTTTAGAATCTTCAACCTACACAAAGAAATTTCACTCTCACACAAAAAATTGATTTTGTTTTTGCATATCTCTAAACTAGAAAATATATTGATGTTTCAATTATCATAAACATCAAATCAAATTTTATTTCACAAAATAACACCATCTTAAATATATTCATGTTTCATAATTTAAGTATAATATATTATTTGTATCTCAAATAACTAAAAATTAAAATTCTAACTTTTGTATCATTCGTCTCTAATTTTGTTTTCAAGATGAATCAACATGATAAACTAGGTCATTTTTTTTTCAAAGACATAGAATCTTATTTGATTTGTTGGACTAATAGAGGTATCAGGAGTATTTCATATTCCTATTATGCAGATCCTTCTCTTCAATGTTATTTTCTTATTTGGTGTAAAGTCATATTGCCCTTTTAATGTACAATATTAGCTTTCCTTATTTGGGGATATTTTTCTTACTAAGTTTTAATTTTCTTTCATGTGAATGGCCTATATCATGTATAAAAATAGATAATTATACATCAATGAAATACAGGACTAGCATATAACTCTTTTCATGATATCAGACCTTATATATATATATATATAATGTGAAGAGCATTTGTTGGTGATTTAAGTGGAGATGCACATGTTATTGACAGGCTTGTGAATATTAATTTTGGACCAGGTGATCATAGAGTGAGAAGGTGGAACAAGTTGAGATTGAGTGATTAGACTAACAATAATGGTGCTTTGATTACTTGAAGGAGCATTTGAAGATTCAATTTGCCTTTGGCCTGTGGTTTAGCTAGTAGCGAGTGAGGGCATAGAGATTATTGGAGGTGAATTGATGAGATTTGAATTGGTACAACTAGGTGATGACTTATGCCATAAGATTCTCATTAATTCATTTGATGAATAACCATTACTCTGTGGTATCAAGTAGAAAGGAGTACTTCTATTGACAGAGTAAGTGACTATCAACAGAGCTGATTTAGTTGAAGAGAAAATGATAGGAACAAAGGAACCATAAACTAAGGCGATCAACATTCCTCTTCCGATTCATTGAATATTCTCACCTTCTACCGATCAACTTAGTCCGCCCCTCCCTTTTACTGGAGAGCTAGTCCTCGTTGTTTATTTATCGAATACGAGATCTCGGTATATGATTATTATTGGTGTGGGGAGGGAAAATGTCACATAAGTTTACCCATTCCCGAGTGACATAAGGGAAAAAGGGTCTTTCACAATTTGGTTTGGACCCGTCCTGTACTTTTAGTGAGCAACCAAATCTCTCTTCTATACTCGGGGAGTTACATTAGCGCTTAAGAATCTTTCTTTCTTGCTCACGGATTAATTTATAATGTCTCCGCCGCTGACGTCTGTCAAGCAGGCCACGTGGGTTGGCCATGGTCTTCTTCGGCTAATGAGACCTCGATCCCGAAGCCTTCGAAGTATCTTTTTGATAGGTGTCTCTATTTGTATGGGGAATTCGCTGTTGATAGATCTCGCCTAGTGTCCCCCTTCTTCCCTCGCCACCTTCCGACCCACTGGAGTATACAATGACAATATTGGAGCATGAGTGCCCGATCGTGAGACTACCTGTTGAACGTCTGATGGCACCTTTCTCTGAACTGAGCTATGCAACAACGAGATAACGAAATGAGGAGCCCATGTCAAAAGTGTTTCTTCTGTAGAGTGATAAGTTGTAGCAGCTAGAGAAGAGAAAGAAAACTCATGCTTTACAAAAATTGATATGGCGAGAGATGAATATTTTAGAAGTGGAGAGATCAAATCACTTGAATGCACATTAATTAGTAGAGTATCCCACAGAGACATAAGATCTTGAACTAGATTCTAATTTATTTTGAGAATAACAATGTAACCATGGATAACATAGACAACTAAAGACTCGGTGCTTTCAATAATTTGGAGCACTCCCAAATATGTGAAAATATAAAAACTCAATATGAAGCAAAGGAGTTTGGCTTCAGATTGATAAGATAGACAACAGTCTGAAAAGAAAAGGACCAAAAAGATAAAGTTTGGCAACATGAAAAAGGATAATACTTATTTTCATAATGTATTGATGACGATGCTCAACAGTACCATTGTGTTCAGTTGTATGAGGTGGGATTAAGAAATAAGAGATTCCATTGGAAGTAAGGAATTTTTTAAGACGAATGAACTCACCACCATTATCTGAGTAAAAGAAAATAATAGATCTGTTGAAAATTTTTCAACCATGCTCTTAAATTTTGGAAAAAAAAAAAAAGAAAAACCTCAAATTTCTTTTTCGCGGAGAATAACTAAACATACCTGATAGAGTGACCAATAAAAATGAGAAAATAATGAAAATTGTCTATAGATGGGATTGGAGCAGGGCCCCACATATCAGAGTACATCAAATAAAGAAGAAGATTTTAATGAAGAAATTGCAAATGGAGTTTTTATGCATTTTAATACATTTGCATGAATTACAAAAAAAAAAAGTTGAGGAAACATACTTGGCAGGAATATCCAAGTAACCAAAAATTTGACATAAAATAGGAGAAGACTAATGACCAAAACGATAATATCAAGTTGAAACTTAGGAGAGATGAACATAATATGTTGAGGGTGATGAAGTAGGATATGATATGGACTTCGATTTGATAGGCGACTCATAAACTCCATCTCTAGGTTCTTCCACTATGAGAGACGCCCCCGTGCAACAATCCTTCACAACAAATGAAGAAGGTGAGAATTTAACAAAAATATTATTTTGATTGTACAATTGATAAACAGAAATATAATTCTTTTCATTTTTGGAACACACAGAACATTAGAGAGATGAACAGGATAATCAAAAATATTAAGAGTACTGATACCTTTGTATGTCACACACAATGATTTAGTATCACCAAGCATAAATCATCACCGTCAAAATCAATGGGAGCGACATATTCTAGAGATCACTAGTAAGATAATGAGATGCACCCAAATCAATCAACCAATCAACGAAGTTTGTCACGACCCAGAACTAGGGTCTAGGAGTGACATGGCGAATGGGAACCCGAGAGCCCCCAAACAAGCCTCAAGTATCCATATTCACATCATCGGTTCGAAAGCGTATATGCAAATATTTAACATATAGTTCTAAAGGATGAAAAAGTAGGACTCACGCTATGGGGATGTCATAGGGAATAGAGATTAACATGGATTCACATAGAACATAGCACATAAGAACTAAGGGGCAGGTAAGAATGACTCACTCTCTAGGGGAAATATGGGACTTAGGATCTCCTACATTTCTACATCAAAGCATACATACTTATCATAATTCCCATGATCAATCCACAATAGCCATATCTAATAGATAACCATAATCATAGGCTCCTAATATAACACATAACATATAAATCTCACAAGAGTCTACAAGATGTCCAACAATACCTCTAGACATAAGATAGGACGGGGGCCAAGACATGTTCGGGGCTCACTGATGTCGCCCAAGTTACACCTCCTTTTTAGAGGATAAAGCGGTCTTTATCAAGATATAAAATCTAATCAAGGTTAGGGTCAAACCCAAGCAAATACATAGACTCAAAAGAAATTCACCAATAAGCTATTCAAGTAGTTAACCAACTCAATTCCCTGAGGGGGGGAGTTTGTAATAATCAATAAGAACGTAAACTAAATTAATTATTACGAGAGATAATGAACAATAAAGAGCAACTAGGGTAACGTGTTCCCCATGATTCCCCAACTTAGTATCACCAGATAACCCAATTCTTGTCCAATGTACAGCATACAGGACGATAATTTAAGTTCACCAAGCCCTTTGATCAAAGGTGAGAGACGAATTTCACTATGTGACTTGGCCCATCTCTATAGTGTGCAATACTAACTATTACCTATAAGTCCCAGTCAACCTCCCCTTGGCCCCGATCGGTTGATTAGACGAGAATACATCATCGAATCTTGTTAATCAATCTCTTTTCCTATTCATTACTACCTTGGTCCAGTCAGTAACACTAGGCGGGTTCTAAGGTTGACCTCTATTAGAAAACATACAAAACAAATAGAATTAATTAATATATGCATATACCCATTCCAAGAATTGCCAATTACCCAGATTTACTAAGTTAGTTCTTCATGGTTCCCACTACCCTAGTTATGGATTTAGCTACTCATGCTATGGGTATATAAAGAAATTATGAATTGAGAAAACATAATTGAACACTTACCCAATTGAGTTAAGATCAAGCAAATCCAAGAAGAATGAGAATCATAAGCTTCAAGATCAAACTTACTCACAAGTGTTTTCTTAATATCTTCTCTCCCAAGTATTGAGTTCTCAAAGTACAAACCCTAGAAATACTAAATAATAATGTCCCCGTTTTGTACAATAACCTAAAAGTATTGTTTATAGTAATTACAATTAAGTCCTAAAATAATAGAAAACTTGGTCGGTGGACTCCACAAAAGCTCTCTACTACTCGTAATGTGATTTACGAGTCGTAGTCGGGGTCTCGTAATCAGCTTCTAGGATCTTGGACTGCTCTTCTACGACTTCACTTTACCAGTCGTAGATTGATTCACGTTTCGTATTGCTCTCTCTTATATTTCAGCTGCATCACATTGTCCTTCACTAGAAATCTTCACAAAACCCATCTATACGACTCGTAGAATGCTCTACAACTCGTATAGAGATCTCACATAGCTAATCTTCAGATATCATCCTTCACTGGAATTTGTCACGAAACTACCTCTACGACTCGTAGAAAGTCTCGTAAATCACCAAAAGCTAGAAAACTTCTGCAATTTTGCCCCAAGTTATAGCCAACCTACTTTCCTACAATTCTAAACCCAAAAACACATAAAAAACCATAAATGTCGCATTGAGAACACACAACATCCTAAGTTTAAAAGCATCAAAAGCGTTGTATTTTGATAGCACATCAACCCCCTCAACTTAAAATTGTTGTTTGTCCTCAAGCGATGACTCAATCTATGTAGACAATATAATAACACATAGAACTCAACTCAATGGTATATATTATATACATCTCAAACTCTGATACCTAAATCAGTTTTTCAAAACAGGATCAGATAGCTATTAGCAAACCAATGCAGACTGATGCATGTGACAACACAACTATAATAAGCAAGAGAATATTAATAGTCCACAATCACTGAATAAGTCAAATGCTAACAATACAATGCAAGTGCCCTCATAGAAAGAAGTCCTATTTTTATACTAAAAAATGATTTCAAATTTAGCTTTGGAACTGTGCAAACATACTCACTCTCACAAGATATTCACACAATGACTAATACCACAGGTTTTTCCCTATATTCATGACTCAGACCTTCAACTAACTAGACTAGGATCACTTTAGGACTTTCTAGGTTTGTAACGTAGGCTCAGGGGCTTTGATGTGATATTTTAGGAAAACAGTGACTAATGACCCTCCTTGAAACTGCATTTTTCTACACTTTTGCCTTACCAACTTTGCTATTTTTGCCTTTTTCTCCCTTTTTCCTTATTCAAGCTTTTTCGGGTTCTTTCTTCTCATTTTTCAGCTTTTTGCCTTGTTTTTATGCTTCTTTTTGCTTTTTAGCTCAATCTAAGTAATCTTTCTTTCTCTTGCACTTGATACATGATTTTTCTTCTTTTTCTCCTCACTCCTAACTCACCATCTTATTTTTGTACTTTGCCCTTATGCTGACCACCCTCAATTTAGGATTTTAGCTTGTATTGAAGTCTACAATGTCTCTTCTCCGAACCAGGGCCACTTTTGGTAGCCACCCTCAACTTATGTTTTTCGCCTTAGTCAAGGTTCACAATGCTCAAGGAATGACCAAGGCCAATTTCAAGGTTTTTACTAGACAAGGCTAGGCTAGTTAAGTGTTTAAAAGAATTGGTATATGTAAGGCTCAAATATTTCGAACTAGGGACAAATCATCATTTTGGTTCATTATTTTAGGCTAAAGTGGACTAATTAAAGAATAAAGGCCCAAGATCCTTTCCTCATCCATTTAATCTATGATCTATTTTTGAGCAATAGGGCAAATTCTGAATTAGCACAAAATACATGAATCTAGCAAAATAAGCTCACACTCACATGATATTGCATATATTATCAACACAAGACTCACAAATCATGTTTCTTATCTTGATTTATCCTCACTTATCAAAACAGATATCGCCAAACACCTAAACATGCATGGTTGCCATCTAACTACTAATCGAAAATTTTGGTGGGTATCATTTTTCAAAAAAAAACATGGTATATGCCATAAGTATTAGTACTATATGCTACATATATTATCTAAACAGCCTAAACATGTCAGTTCAATAGAAATTAAATATCCACGAGGAAAAAGAACACGGGCAAGAAAACCTTGGGATCAAAATTTGGGTTACTTATGGACCATAAGCTACTCAGACTTCACTGAGGCTCATAACTGCCCACACCCCATCGAAAAAGATATGCATTATCCCTAATGTACAAAATCAAGAAAAATAAACACAAAAAGGGGTCAAAAACATACCTGGGTGCCTAAGCGTCAGGGTCCACCTTGGGTTGCCTCCCAAGCATCGCTTGATTTATTGTCATGGAACAATATAGATAGCTTGAGTACTCAAACTTCCTCAAGATCCAATTCCTCTACAGTCTTTAATTCTTCCACATTTCCAAGGTATGCTTGACTCTTTGGCCATTTACTTTGAAGTTCCTCTATTTCATCTCTCTAGTTCAATGGCCCCATGATAAAAGACGTGTGCTACTCGGAAGGGTCCCAACTATATGGATTTGAGCTTCCTAGGGAACAACTTTAGTCTAGAATTGTAAAGCATCACCAAGTCCCCTGGTGCGAATTTGCGATTCTTTATGCAGCGATCATGTTGTACCTTCATTCTCTATTTTTACAAGGTTGAGCTTTCATATGCTTTTAATCCAAATTCGTCAACCTCATTAAGTTGGCTCAACCTAGAGTTTGTTGCATTATCCAATCCAGATTCAACTTCTTCAATGACCACATTTCTTTGTGCTCAAGCTTCACTCGCAAGTGACATGCTTTCCCAAATACAAATTGTATGGAGACATACCTATAGGGGTCTTGAATGCTATCAGGTATGCCCATAATGCATCATCTAGCTTCCATGACTAATCAGTTCGGTTTGCATTCATAATTTTGGATAGAATCTATTTGATTTTCGTATTGGACGCCTCTACCTGCCAACTCGTCCGAGTATGAAAGGCGTCGCCACTATATGTTTTACTCCATACTTTTCCAAAAGAGCTTTAAAAAAACTATTGTAGAAGTGAGAACCTTCATCACTAATGATTGCCCAAGGAGTACCAAACCTTGAGAAAATATTTTTTTTAGAAACGTTGTGACACTTGTAAAGGTACGTCCTCCATGTATTTTGATACATAATCCACAACAACTAAGATGTACTTGTTTCCACGTGAGCTAACAAATGGTCCTTGAAATCTATCCCCTATACATCAAACAACTCAATCACCATAATGGGGTTTAGAGAGAGCTCATGCCTGCAAAAAAACCCCACCTTCTCTTTGGAACCTGTCACAAGCTTTGGCATAGTCATGGGCATCTTGGTGGATGGTGGGCCAATAGTACTCACATTGTAAGAACTTGTGGGTTGTTCAAATCCCACTATGATGTCCACCCATCAATGACGAGTGACATGCCTCAAGTATGCTCATCATCTCAACCGCAGAAACACAACGACGAATAATACCATCAGCACATACTAGAAACAAGTATGAGTCATCCTAGAAGAACTTCCTCACATCAGACATAAACTTCAGACACTGATGTGTGTTTAGGTCGGGTTGTACGATATCACTCACCAAGTAGTTCATATAGTCTGCAAACCAAGGTATCAGATCATGAGACACATCCAACACTCTGTTGTCAGGAAAAAATCATTTATCTCATATTCATCATCAAATTTCATCATTTCTCCATCTTCTAATCTAAAAGGTGATCTGCAACCTAATTTTTTGTTCTTTTTCTATCAATGACATCAAAGTTGAACTCTTGCAGGAGAAGCACTCATCTCATCAACCTTGGCTTTGCATCCTTCCTACCCATCAAATATTTAAGTGTTGAATGGTTTGTATGCACCACTACTTTGGCCCTAACAAATATGATTTGAACTTTTCGAATGCAAAGACCAAGGCAAGTAACTCCTATTTTGTGAAGGTATAATTCTTCTGAGCTATATTTTGGGCTTTGCTAGCATAGTATATGGAATGTAATATTTTCTCCTCGTGTTGCCCCAATAACACACGTAGAGCAACCCCATTTGCATCATACATGATCTCAAACGGCTTGGACCAGTTTGGAACCACAATGATTGGCTCTAAGATCAACTTTTTTAACTCTTCAAAGGCTTTCAGACATGCATCATCAAACATGAACTTAGCATATTTCTCCAATAATTTGCACAATGGGTGTGAAATTTTAGAGAAGTCTTTTACGAACCTCCGATAAAATCCTGTATGCCCCAAGAAACTCCTCACACCCTTTACTGAGATGGCTGATGGGAGCTTCTCAATCACCTCCACTTTAGCTCTGTTGACCTTAATGCCTTTGCCAGATATCCTGTGCCCCAACACAATACCCTCTTTCACCATAAAGTGACACTTTTCCCAATTTAGTACCAGATGACTTACTACATATCTTTGTAACACATCATGTAGGTGCTCGAACCAATCCTCAAATGAATTCCTAACCATACTGAAGTCATCCATGAAAACCTCAATAGTGTTTTCCACCATGTCTGATAAAATGGACATCATGCATCTCTGAAATTTTGCTGGGGCATTACACAACCCAAATGGCATTCTCTTGAATGCAAAGGATTCATAAGGGCATGTAAATGTGGGCTTCTCCTGATCCTCTAGAAAAATGATGATCTGATTATAGCCTGAATACTCATCGAGAAAATAGTACCACCCTTTTTTTGCTAGTCTATCTAGTATTTGATCCATGAATGTCATAGGAAAGTTATCCTTCTCTATCAAGGCAATGAGCTTTCTGTAATCCATGTACACCCTCCATCCTGTAATTGGATGCATCGGGATCAACTCATTATTAGAATTAGGTACCACCGTAATACCCCCTTTTTTGGGTACACACTGCACCAGGCTCACCCATTCACTATCGGCGATCGAGTAGATTACTCTTGCATCCAGCCATTTTCTGATCTCTTTGCGCACAACTTCTTGCATAAGAGGATTTAGGCACCTTTGATGTTCAATGATCGTCTTGTAGTCCTTAACCATTTGGATTTTGTGTGTACATACCTCAGGATGGATACCAATAATATCTGCAATTGTCCATTCAATGGGCTTTTTTGAATTGTTTGAGCACCATTACAAGAGCATATGTTTGCTCTTCATTGAAATCTGCAGCTATTATGACCGACAAGGTGTTGTTGGCTCCCAAAAATGCATATTTCAGATGTGTTGGAAGGGCCTTCAATTCTAACACCGGTGGTTCTTCAATGAAAGGCTTGGTGGGTGGTGACTCCCGATTCTGCAAGTCTAGCTCTAGTTTGAGGCCCAGGACCAAAAGAAACCCCTAAAGCATTTACTATATACTCATGGTCTGGAATACCATCACCTCGAAATTCATCAACACTGCCTCCAAAGTGTCAACACCAAATCTTACCTCAAATGGTACTTCCGGCTCAGCATCATCAATAGTCTCGATAACATAAACCACTCTCATATCATTGTCTTTCCTGGCTTGCCGACACACGTTGAACATGACCTCATCCTTTCCAAATCTAAACTTGAGTTGGGCCTTCTCCATATCTACCAAGGTGCGACCAGTGGCTAAAAAAGGCCTTCCCAAGATAATAGGAACTTCAAAATCAACTTCACAATTAAGGATCACAAAGTCTGCAGGGAATATGAATTTTTCCACTTTGACTAGAACATCATAAAGTATCCCTATAGTTTTTTCATTGTTCTATCTTCCATCAACAACCGCATGCTAGTAGCAGTAGAGGCTTCCAATCCAAGCTTTTTGTTGATTGCAAGGGGCATCAAATTGATACTAGCACCTAAATCACATAATTCCCTTGAAACCTCCACATCACCTATAGTGCAAGGTATAGTGAAAGCACCTGGATCTTCACACTTCTGAGGTAAGGACTTCGTAATGATAACACTGCAATTTTGAAGCTCTTGAGAAAGCTCCTGACTCACAGTGTGTTTCTTGGTAATCAAGTCATACATATACTTGGCATATCCCGACATTTTATCCAAAGCTTCAGTAAGAGGGATGTTGATATATAACTTCTTAAGCATAGAGAGAAAGTGCTTGGACTTGCCTTCCTCTTCCCTCTTTTTGCTTCTTTGAGGGAGAGGAGGAGGAGGCCTAAAGATAGGCTTAAACTTGTGTAGCTCTTTAGCTACTTCACTTACCACATCCTTACCACGATTATCTCCTTCATCTACATCCTTTGTTGCAAACAACTCCTCAGGAATATCTTCCTCATCAACCGGCATAGGAGGATCAATAGTGCTCTTGCCACCCCTAGTAGTAACTGCCATACATTGCCCCTCATTCTTAGGATTTTACAGTGTATTGCTAGCAATGTAACCTTGTGACGCTGATTCAATTGAGTTGACAATTAACCAAATTATTGCTCAAATTATTTAATAGCCATAAAATGAGACTCTATTTTCTGATTTATGCTTGATATATGTGATTTCATACCCCTTGGAGTTTCATCTTGTGTCTCAGCCTTTTTCAACAAATAGTCAAACATCTCCTCAATTCTGGAATTGCCTATACCCATTTCATGGTTGTGTGGTGGCACATAAGGACCATTTTTGAAGCCTTCTCTGCGACCCCAATCTGCATCTGGAACCCTATCCTATCATAGTAACCATCTTGGTTGTCTGTGAGAGCTCTATCTCTACCATAGTCCCGACCTTGGTTTCCTTGACCTTGGCGCCAATAGTCCTGATTGGACCCTTGGACGTGGGTCCAGAAACACCCCAAAACATGCCATCTGATCATTCATAAAATATGTGTCATCTTCATAGTATGGCTCCTGGTACATGGGTGCACGTGGAGGTTGGTGAACTATTACATTCACTCTATATTGGTTCTGTTTGATCACCATATCCATGCTCATGCAAAGTTGAGCAAGTTGTTGCATAAGCTCTTCATTAATTTTGGCTTGCTCTGAACCCACATTGACAGCATATTAACCCTTCATACCAACTCTATCCCACTGTCCCTATACATGATTAGTCTTGACCAGTTGCTCCATATGCTCAGCAATCCTTGCAAATGGTTCATCTAGAAACATGTCCCCCATGATAATCTCAGCACAAGCCTGACTATTCTTATCAGGGGCACGGTAAAAGATCTCCACCAAGGCATCATCAACTATCTTGTGGTCAGGGACGCTCCTTAGACGTTTAGTAAATTGCTCCTAAGTAGTTCTTATAAAATCACCAGGAAGTTGCTCAAAGTTATTGATCTTGTCCTTGAACTTGAGCTTCTTCGATCTGGGGAAGTACCTCTCCAAAAAGGGCTTTTGCAAATCAACCCAGCTAGTGATTGAACTATACGGGAGCTCAGATAACCATAATGCAGTATTTCCTATGAGAAACAATAGAAAGACATAAAGTTCCATAGCATCGATAGATAGATTTTGTGTTCCCATCACACTCTTACAAATAAATCACATTGTGCAAGTGGCGATGTTGATCCTCTGATGGTAAGTACGCAAATAACCAACGGGTCTGCAACATCTAAAGTAACCCACTAGAGAATGTGAACTTTGTGTTTTCCAGTAGTGGTGGCAACAAAATAGCTCCCGTCACATCCATAGCCATAGGGTTCAACTTGTACTGATTCTACTAGTAAGAATTAGCATTGAACTCCCGAGGTTGTAGGATGTCCTTCAAAGGAGGTGGGTTCTCATTCCTATCATCATCATTATTACCTCGATTCAAAGCTGTATTGGCCATGTTGTTACCATTTTCTCAGGCCATTCTCTTTCAATTCATTGGATCTCTGAATCAAATAGAGTTAAGGGATTGTCTTGACACCTAGTGTTGGGCATACACTACTCATGTACCTTGTAAAAAATAAAAATAAAAACAAAAATTAAACAAAGAGAACTAAGGATTAACACTCGAATTACTTAATTAATCAATCTAAGTCTAGTCGTATTCCCTGGCAACAGCGCCAAAATCTTTGATGTCACCTAAGTTATACCTCCTTTTTAGAGGATAAAGCGGTCATTGTCAAGATATAAAACCTAACCAAGGTTAGGATCGAACCGAAGGGAATATGTAGACTCAAGAGAAATTTACGAATAAGCAATTCAAGTAGTTAACCAACTCAATTCCTCGAAGAGGGGAGAGTTGCAATAATCAATAAGAAAGTAAACTAAATTAATTATCATGAGAGATAATTAATAATAGAGAGAAACTAGATTATCATGTTTCCCATGATTCCTCAACTTAGTATCACCAGATAACCCAATTCTTGTCTAGTGTATAGGATGCAAGATGGTGATTTAATTTCACTAAGTCCTTTGGTCAAAGGTAAGAGGAGAATATCACTATGTGACTTGGCCCATCTCCATAGTGCACAATACTAACCATTACCTATAAGTCTCAGTCAACCTCCCATTGGCCCAGTTCGGTTGATTAGATGAAAACACATCATTGAATCCTGTTAATTAATCTCTTTTCATATCATTGCTACCTTGGTCCAATCATTACACTAGGCAGGTTCTAATGTTGGCCATAATTAGAAAATATTCAAAATGAAGAGAATTTATTAATACATGCATATAGCCATTCTACGAATTGCAAATTACCCGGATTTACTAAGTTAGTTCTTCATGGTTCTCACAACCTTAGTTGTGGATTTAGCTACTCATAATATGGATATATGAAGAAATTATAAATTGATAAAACATAATTGAACACTTGCCCAATTGAATTAAGATCAAGCAAATCCAAGAAGAATGAGAATCACAAGCTTTAAGATCAAATTTACCCACAAGTGTTTTCTCAATATCTTATCTCCCAAGTATTGAGTTCTCAAAATACAAACCCTAAAAATATTGAACAATGATGTACCTTTTTTATGCAATAACCTAAAGTACTATTTATAGCAATTACAATTAAGTCCTAAAAAATAAAAAAAATTGGTCGGTGGACTCCACGAAAGCCCTCTATGACTCGTAATGTGATTGACAAGTCGTAATCAGGGTCTCAAAATCAGCTTCTGCGATCTTAGACTGCTTTTCTATGACTTCACTTTATGAGTTGTAGACTGATTCACGACTCGTATTACTCTCTCATATACTTCAATTGCATCACATTGTCCTTCACTTGAAATCTTCACGAAACTCATCTATACGACTCATAGAATGTCGTACGACTGGTATAGAGGTCTCGTATAGCTGATCTTCAAATATCATCCTTCACTGGAATTTGTCATGAAACTACCTCCATGACTCGTAAAGGGTCTCATAAATCATCAAAAGCTAGAAAACTTCCACAATTTTCCCCAAGTCATAGCCAACCTTCTTTCCTACAAAACTAAACACAAAAACACATAAAAACCATAAATATCACGTTGAGAATACACAAAATCCTAAGTTTTAAGCATACAAAGTATTGTATTTTGACAGCACATCACTCACCCTCAAAGTAAATTACATAAACAAGACTTCATAGGTAGAGGAATGGTGGCTTGTCCTTAGAAGATAGGACTCACCACAATAAATGTCTTAAACCCAATCAAGCTGTCAAACAGTGGATGACGGTAATCTCAGGTCCCTACATAGTTAGATCATGTAGGAAAAAGTATGCATTAGTACATTTGAATATACTAAGTATGTGGACATGCAATGCATATGACTTATCAAACATGTATTCAATGTTAGATGACAAGGGCACATAATATAGAAGGAGATATATATCCAAAGAAGAGTAGTATAGCAATATTTCATAAAATCCATGATGCATGAAATGTCATAATGCGCATATATAGTGGGGATTTAACTATAATTGACATCTCAAACTCATGCAAGCTATTACGTGAATTTGCCCGATATTGATCCCCCATCGGGTGAGAGAAGATTACTTGCTAAAGATAATTTACGCAACACCTTACGATCCAGTCATTCCGGTGTGATGGCCACCTTCCTTACGACCCGATTATTTTGGAAGAATTTTTATTTCATTTCATATCATATCATATCAATAAATGAATAACCATCCTTACGACCTGGTCATTTTGGTGATGGCTACTATTCCTATGCTAGCACATACTTCAAGGAAAGGGAGAGGATCCTTGCGGATAGCCCTGACGCCCCCAATCCATCAGTGTTAAGTATATACATGATTTCAAAAGAGACAATAGACATTTCAAATCATTTTAAGGCATATTTAGGCTTAAAAGCCAAGCATTCTTCATAATCATTCATTCATGGGCTAAAAAATCAAATCATAACTCAATATTATATTTTCATGCATCGGAATTGCTCATTCATTAACCAATATGGTGCAAGCACCCAATATGCCCAAAACACCAATAACAATAGACATTTATGTGATCAAATTCTTGTCATAACCAATATGTGAGCTTAACTCACTGAAATCATTTCATAAAAATATATGTGAGCTTAACCCACCAATAATTTCATCAATCTAATGCTCATGAATGCATATGCTATGAATGAAATGAGAATACATGGGTAATAAATATTCAAACTTAGATCAACAATACATAATGAAATTCAAATAAAAACATAAGTAAAATTCACATTTAAATCATAATATAGATCACCGATGCACAAATCAAACTTTAAAGGGGACATGCACATTCATAACTTTATAATTTCAATGCAAACCATCATATCAGGGCTTAAATCAACTAAAAGTCATTAATAATGCATACTCATACTTCAGTTGAATTTAATAAACATTAATATTGAAAACACATATTTACAGTAGGCTAAAATTCATGAAAATCACTTAAAAAGAGTTTGGATCTTCTTGGTTGAAAGGGGACAAAAATCAAACCCACATACCTTAGCTAATAGAGAAGATTCAAGAAGAAATTCAAAGGAATTTGATGAAGAAGAGACCCCTTTCCTTAAGCTTCAAGACAATCCTTCAATGTTCACCTTAGGGAGTTCTTAAGAGAGAGTTTGAATATAATTCTAAGTGTAGGAATGAATTTGAATGAGAGAAATAGAGTTTAGGTCATTTGGAGGTCTTGGAATAGCATAGGAAGTCATAAAAGACCCTTGGGAGAAGCCACAACTACAAAAAGCCTATTAATGAAGCAAAATAACATGTCTTCCCAGGGTCCCATGAGGAGGTCTCATGGTCCGTACAAGGTTTCATGGACCGTGAAACCCTCCCATAATACCACACTTGGCTAAATTTCAGAAAACACTACATAGATGGACTTTATGAAAACGGGCATAACTTCTTGACCAAACTCAGAATGAGGTGAGACCGGATGCGTTGAAAAGCTAATTCAAAGAACTTCAATTTGATAGGTCATGGGCTACCCAGTTCGTTTTGTGCTAAGAGACATGACCATTTACAGTTGACCCTTCTATCGGTTCTTATGAAAAGCTTAGCTAATGGAATTCCTTTGAACTTGACTTGATGAAAGAAGCTCATGATGACTCTACCACATAAATAAGCTTGACTTGAGGTCTTGAAAGTGAACTCAGCTTGAGCTTGAGATTTTCACGCCTTAGAAAAATTCATGGTAGGCACCCATATGATCAACTTCATGGTTCGTACCGCTCTACACGGACCATATAGTCACCCGCACCACTTCACTTAGAAAATTCTTCGTGACAAAATTCTGAGACGGTGATCCAATACTTAGAAAATTTTTCACTTCGAAACCTATATAGACCGTACCACCTTATACACACCGTATACTTAGTCGTACCATTTTACTTGGTTCCACAACTGTGGAATTTCAAGGTTAAGGCCACACGACCCTTGACACGGTCCGTGAAGCCTCACACCACCCGTGTGGGGTCCATGCGTGGCGTGCCTTAGTCTAAAACTCTACTTTAAAACTCCAGCACCCCAGACAAGGCCAAGGGTCACTCCAAGGAGGCTCCACATGATCTACATAGCCTTACACGGACCATGAGGATTTCCATGGAGAATCACCTTGGTCCAAAACTTTCCGGGACCAAATTTACAAGCTCCAATAAGGTCGTGCAACATTTGGATCCTTACAAAGTCGGTGAAAGTTGAAGAAAAATTAGCACATGGTTGAGAGTTTCTTATTTAATTTGAGTCATAAAAGATTTCATAAAGGGAGCTAACCAAGGAAAAGCTGCCTATAAATTTTCAACAATCCTTAACAACATGCCTAGGTTGGTCATAGTATTGACATATCACTCAAGGACTTTTCTTATTGCTATGTCTAGAATACATTGTCTTATTGTTATGATTATCGAAAATATTTTGATTTTGATGGGTGAACCACCAATTGTTTTTGTTGTTGTGAGAGTTATCACATGAGGGCGCCTTTGGTAGAGAAAGAACCTAGAAATGGAATTTATAAGTGACCTATCAAATCTAAGTCCATGTCATCTCCTACTTCGTCACATTCAACATATTTTGTTTGTCTCTCATTGATTTCAACTTGGCATTATCAGCTAACATTGCATTTGCCACTAACCAGCTAGCTCGATCAGTTTTCACATAGACCAACTATAAATCATTTGGTTGCTCTTAAACTGGCGATCTGTTATCCTGTCGGAATAATGGATAGAGGAATTTACTTTTACAAGGAATCTTCTTTGATTTTATATGCTTTATCTGATGTTGATTGGGCTGAAAATCATGATGATTGTACCTTTATTAGTGTGTACATTAGGTTTCTTGGTAAAAAAAATCAATTTTCATTTGTTCAAAAAAGCAACGAACAGTAGCTCTCCCATCCACTGAAGCTGAGTATAGATTAGTCGCTTCTACTGCTGCTAAATTATGTTATATAGATTTCAAGGTATCTTACCTGAGTGTTTTACTATATGTTGGTGGGTTAATTTACATTGAATTTTCTCATATTATTTCACTTTTGAATTGCATAATTTTGAACTAGCAATATGAACCCACCAAGAGTTTGATAAAATGTCAAATCAAGAATTCTTAGGTTATTAATGGTCTAATGGGTGATCCATTGTGATAATTTAGGTGTGACTTACCTTTCTACAAATTCAGTCTTCCATTCACGAATGAAACACTTGAAAATTGATTATCATTTTGTTCATTCTATGGTTCAACAGGGTCAGCTTCGAGTTGGTCACATTTCAACAAAGGTGACTTATCAACAAAGTCGCTCTCCCGCCATGACTTTGAATGGTTTCTTTCCAAGATTGGTGTCTCTGATTGACCACCATTTTGAGGGCGTGTATCAAGAATATTCCATATTCCTATTCTGCAGATCCTTCTCTTCAATGTTATTTTCTTATTTGATGTAGAGTCGTATCTCCCTCTTAATGTGCAAGATTAGCTTTTCTTATTTGTGGATATTTTTCTTACGAGTTCTTTATTTCTTTTCATATCAATATCCTCCATCATATATAAAACATAAATAATTATACATCAATAAAATACAAGACTTATATATAACTCTTTTGGGAGAGCTTGAAATTAAGGAGAATCATCTTGTCAACTGCTTCACAAATAGTAAATTTGCAATTCAAATTACAATCAATCTATTTTTTTTAGAAAAAAAAAAAAGAAATTAAATATATTGAGGTTGATTGCCTCTGCATTAAAAAATAAAGGCATTCAAGGATTTGTGGCAACAAAATATATTTCCCCAGAACCATTGTTTTTTGTACATTTAAAAAAGGACAATTCTTGTGTTTTTTTGTCATAATAAAAATATCAGACTCTATTTCCCTTTCTTCCGTTCAATTCATGTAAAGATTTGGTGAAGATTTCTTCTTCAATATGCATTGGAATAATTTTGTGGTAAAGTATGAATGATTGGTGGTAATTCTTTGATATATTTCGTGTTTATATACATATGATTACGTGTACGAACTCTAACATAAAAGTTGGATTTTATGTTCTGTTTTTTGTCTTTTTTGGATGATGGAAGTGGAGAGTGGGGTAACCTAACACTAAAAAAAGCTATAGTCTATTTCCACATGTTTAGTGTATTTTGGTGGTGGGCAAGATGTGCTCAATTGACCCAATAAATTTAATTTGAATTTATTGTTAATTATAATAAAAAGGTCTAGAGATCACGAATTAGAGTTCTATATTAGTAGGTAAGAGTGTATTGACTTCTTGTTCATTCTAATAATCATTGTATTAGTACTCTTCTTTCTAATTCTTCTATTTCTGTTGTTAAATGTTGGTTCGTATAGTTTGATAATAGTATTATCTTTTTTAAGTATTGCTCTATCACACTGTATTGTTTTATTACATATTGGCTATTATTTCGTTATTTTTATTTTTTTCTTTTTCTAAACTATTTTTATCTTGATCAGCGAAGAATCTATCAAAAACAATTATTCTACTTTCGAGATAGAGATCATATTTACATACACTTTATCCTTCCACATCTTATTTTATGAAAATATACTAAATATGTTGTTGTAACTACGAAGTTTTTTGATGACTAATTTCTAAATTTATTTTCGTAGTGTAAGTTATAATTACACTGTAAGACTTGACTTATGCAATAGTTTCCATTTGATTTTCTACCTCTGGAACCCTCTAATTTTCTCTTATAATAATAATGACTAGGTGATCAACGGCCTTTGCTGAAATCAAGGGACAAAAATAGGCAAGAGCTCATCAAAGTACATGATGACTTTTCCCAAATAATCCAACCATGACTCTCCCTTTTTAGTGTGTGTCTATATTTGAGTGATTAATTTGAAAAATCACACACTGCAATGATTATTTGATATATCAATCATCTTAATTATCACAAGTTTGGTGATAAGTTGGTTTGATTTTTTTTTATATTCAAGATTTATTAATTTATTGAAATATAATTATCTCTAAATCTGCATTCAAGATCTTGTGAAACTACATGTTGATGTTTTTATGATTGATAAAATGCGTGTAAGTGACATTCACATACTGAAGAAAATATACAAGTATCAAAGGAACTCATCAGAGAACCTGTTCCTTTGAGCAGAAAAAAAAAACTATCAAAAATAAAAGATTAAGATTATTTTTCAAGATCAGACTGTAACACGATTTGTTTTCCATATTCTCGAAACTTGCCCAATTTGTTTACTTGATGCAAGAATAAACTTAAAATGACTCGTTAAATTATTGAATCAAGTTAGATGATCAAATAACAAAATTCAATGAGTCAAATGTTGTTAAAAGACTTGTCTTCGGGGTATCCCTTTAAAGATTTATCCATGCTTTCGTTCTCTTTCCTAAAGCGTTTATGCTATTTGAGTTAAAATTACGATCTCAAAAAAATAAAAAAAAATTAGTGACAAACAAAATTTTATTGGTATAAACACATTCATCATTCAAACTTGATGGCTCATTCCACTAATTAGTGGATTCATATATTATTTTTTTAAAAAGAAATATTAAAGTAGCTACGGATTGTGTATTCCACACGTCTATTTACTTGTTTATTTAAATTTTCTTATAGATGAAGACAAATTCCAACAGGCATCCAACTGTGAAATGGCAAGCAAGTTATGAAAGTTGCATCAACATATCAACCTCTTATCTACATTTTTTTCATAGTGGATTACATCATATATGCAACATTGGCTTCTTTCCACCACAATGAGCATGAGCATACCACTTATAAAGTGATGATAGAACATTGAAAGAGCTAGATTATATACTATACTTTTTATTAATGTATAAAAGTTAAATCAAAAGAAAATTATCAATAATAAATAACCTTGTGATGGAATGGTTGTGAGGAATATACCCTTAATTAACTTTTTTTCAAAAAATTAGTGTTATTGTACGTGCTTTGCGCGTGATTAAAGCTTGTACCTCGTTTCATAACAAACATTGCAGGAAAAAATTAAATTTAATTATTAACTTATAAAAAGGTAAATATTTCACTACAAAAGTAATTTTGATAAATTATTTATTTATAAAGGTCTTATATATAAAGATTCTATCATTAATTCGAACACATGGTAAATTAGGAGTTTTCTTAGCGGATGCAAGGTATTTTCTTAATTCAAATAAAGAAGAAGTAGAAGTCTATCAAATAAGGAAAATTTAGGAGTCTTTCTACGGTTAGAAGTCATTATTTTATCTCTTCTTTCCATAATAATTTAAAAGTCAATATTATAAATATAATTAAATAAATAATTTTTAAAAATAATTAAAAGACGATTTTATCTAAAGAAGAGATTTGTGATGAATGACAAAAAGTTCAAATAACATTGTTAAAGGCCTTGAAGCTTTTAATATAGTATAGATAGATAAAATTAGTTAATAACTGTTATGCCAAAAAATGGCTTTTTTGAAAAGAAATTCAAAAATCAGTTTAAAACTTAATTTTATAAGAGAAAAATCGACTTTCGAGATTTTGAAGGAAAACAGAGTCGCCACCTAATTTTACGGATAATTA
>JAABOM020075772.1:0-34289 GCA_011800125.2 Solanum clarkiae | reverse complement strand
TTTTGCTTTATTCCATCATACCCCAAAGCCAAAAAATAGTGAATCTTTGGCTCCATCCGAGATTGATGGAAACAATAATGAACACTACTACAAAAATAGAAAATATCGATCACAAAATATCAACTTCTAAAAGATGGTATTCTGAGAAATACCGATTAAATACTAACTTTTAAACTGACTTGGTCTCCAAGTAAGAAACTGAATTAGTATTCGAGTAGAATTTCTAACTCTTTAAGGAATCCATATAATAGACATTCACCATAAATAGAATATGTTTATAACACTCCCCCTTGGTGTCTATTTACTAGATTATGTGCCTTGTTAAAATCTTACTAGATAAAACCCTGTGAGAAAAAATTCTAGTGAAGGAAAAAGAGTGCACATATCTAATAGTACGCATTTTAGATGTCTCATTAAAAACCTTACAAAGAAAATCAAATGGGACAAAAACCTTGTGAGAAAAAAATCGCACATCATGCATTAACTCCCCCTAATTTGAACATTAATCTAAGGACTTGAATCTTCGCATCCCAATCTTGTTTAGTATCCTCTTGAAAGTTGCAGTTGGTAGAGATCTAGTGAACAAATCAACCACATTGTCACTCGAACGAATCTGTTGCACATTTATATCATCATTCTTTTGGAGCTGATGTGTCTAGAAAAACTTTGGCGAAATGTGCTTCGTTCTATCTCCTTTTATGAACCCTCCCTTTGAGAAAAAGAGTTTTGCAAGTTTCCCACTTCAACTTCTTTAAGCAAACAATCTATTGCCTTTTGAAAACTCTTTAGGAGTTTCAATTCAAGTTACCAACTTGCACTAATATGAAAGATTCTTGATTTATTTTAATTAATATGAGGATTATAAACAAGTTTTTCAAGAACTTATATATGATTCATGCATTTTAAATCCTTCAAATACTTTCAATCTTTCATATCAATTTTGTCCAGTGCAATATTCAATATAAATGCATGATATTTTCTAGTGTGTAGATTGCAAGTCAAATAAGTTTTGTTCTTACCAAGATGCATCATTCCACTTGATAATTAGAGCATGTTTTAATATATCGTAGAGCTTAGATCCTCATAATCTTTTATAATATTGTGCTATATTGTATAAAAGATATCTTCGACAAAATATCTATTTTTGACGGTTTGCAATGCGATATAACTTGTTGAGATCTCATACTTCATTATTTTCAGGTAGCTACTCCTCTCATTAGGTTTCATGAAGTATTATGTCGTAAGCTCTTGAAGAGCAAACTGCCTTTTAATGATGATCATTTGGATCATTTGCTCCTTTTATTTTCAAAAATTATCTTATTTGAGATCAATTGCATGCTTCATGTATGTCATAAATTCTGTCTTTCAGGGACATTAGTGGGAGTATTTCAACTCTTAGTTTATTATTTTCTCCCTCTTATGTTAGACAAACTAACATATATTCCAATCTATCTTGGAGAATCCATCTTACCTTTTATGCATCATAATATATTTATTAATTATATACCGCATATCAAAATTATTAGATGGAAACTATATGGTCCTTGATCATATACCAATTCGAGGAGAAATTAATCATAATGTATTGGATTGATGCATATTTTTGCCTATAATTTGTCATATTTCAGATCATAAAATATTATTTTCATGAGCAATGATTGATAATTTATTTAAGGCATTTAATGTTAATCATCTTGAATATTTATCAATATTATCAAGATGAATAGTCTTGATTACGTATTTTGAAAGTTGTGCTATTAATTCAATTATCTTTTAAAAATAATTTTGCATATGTCAAATTTCAAATTGACAGTAAACACACATGTGTTATCTTATTGATGCATCGATTTCACATATCACATGATGGTGAACGAGTCCGTATTCACCTTTCTTACTTTCAGAATTTAGAAAATTCAATCCCAACATTAATTGATGTAATCAACTTATCATGAGAACAAACAATCTTGAAAGATCTTTTATTTATTCAATATATGTCTAATGAGTAAACTTCAAGTTTACCATGACATGTGCTTTTTGCTATAATAAATTTCTAATTTACTATTACATGAGCAAATTTCAGATTTCTTACTTGGGGAGTAGATTTCAACTTTATTTCTTCTTAACTACTCTACTTTTCATAGAGGTGAGCCAGGATCCTTTTTTAATTTGTAAATGCATCTAATATTTGATTTGCAATTCTTGCATGTGAATAATTTTTTGTACTTCTTGCTCACAAATAGAAGCACATGGATCAAGATGAGACGATGATGAATTTTTCACAAAATTTCTTTTTTTATATCATTATCTTCTCACCCTAATTTTGGAAAAAAGTATCTCATCAAAACAACAATTTGCAGATCGAGCAGTGAACTTATCTCAAGTTAATGGTTCAAGATATTGAATAATAGAGGGTGATCCAAACCCAACATATACTCCTAATCTGCTTTGGGATCCCATTTTTATGTGATGGTGCCACAAGCACATATACAGCACATCCAAAAATTCTTAGATGAGATATATTAAGTTCTTGACCCAAACTAGTTACAAGGGAGAATTCTTATGATAATTCAGTCTGAGACGAATAAGTGTTGAAACACGTAAAATTGTATGTCCCCATACAAAAGTGAGAAATCTAGTTTTCATAAGCAATGATCTTATTATCAATTGCAAGAATTTAATTAATGACTCAGTAAGGCCATTTAGAATATGAACATGAGCAATACGATGTTCAACTCTTATCCCAATGGATAAAGAATAGTCATTAAATGCTTGAGATGAAAACTTTACAGCATTATTAAAGCAAATGGACTTAATTTGATTATTAGAAAATTGTGCCCATAATCGTATTATCATTGCCAATAATTTTGCAAATATCAAATTGCGAGATGACAATGGGCACACATGAGACCATCTGATGAAACATTTATTAAGACCATAAAATATCTAGACGTCCCACTAGGTGGGTGAACAGGCCCACAAATATCCCCACGTAGACGTTTCAAAAACGCAGGGACTCAATCCTAACTTTCGTTGGTGATGGTCTCACAATCAACTTGTCTTGATAATAAGTAGTACAAGAAAATTCACTATTTAAAAGAATTTTTAGTTCTTTAATAGATGTCCATTAGAATTTTCTATAATTCGTCTCATCATTATTGATCCAGGATGTCCCAGACGATCATGCCAAAGTACAAAAGTATTGGAATCAGTAACCTTTTGATTTTCTATAGAATGTGCCTCACTTGCACTAATTTTTGTCCAATACAAATCAGATGATAAAGAAGAAAATTTTTCTATGACACGTATTCCCAGAGACATTCTTGGTGATACCAAGATGTTTAATACTCATTCATCCATTGTCCGGATATGATAATCATTTGCACGAATATCTTTAAAACTCAATAAGTTTATCTGACATTTTGGTTAGTTCCCTTGCGTAAAATTATAATGGCTCTTTCAAAACTCTCAATCATATTAATACTATCAAAAATTGTAGTAACATTTATTTTCCCCATATTTAAATGAGAAAAAGTTCTTATTCTTCATGAATGGAACACAATCACTTTAGCATATCAATTATGATAGCTTAGTACCTCATTCCATGTTCACGTGCATTATTCAATCACTTGTCTTCTTTCAAACATTATGCACTGCTACCACATTCACTTTAAAGAATGGAGCATTTTAATGGAATAGATTTTATGACTTTTTACCAAAAGCACATTATTTTGCTTTAGTCTCATTATATCATTAATATGATGCATTGGGACTTGAATCCAACGTCTTATCCATATAAAGGCGCCTTACGCCATAAATTGATGGGGCTTGAGCTCTACATCTTTAACTGTGAGATATTCATATTTTCAAAATTTCATCAAGATGATGACAAAAGAATATCATAATTTTATCACAGTTTTATTTTGATGCTTTATTTTCATTCTTAATAGTGTCTCCAAGACTCATAGAATCCAACACCCATGAAGGGCAACTCTTGCACAAATTACGAAGCGCAACGACCTCAAGTTTCTCAAGGTTAGTCATATCAATAAAGATAAAATAAATAAATAAATTATATAAAATAAATAAATTATACCTTTTACCTTGAAATTTAACCTTCACTAGCCTTGAAATTTAACCTTCACTTTTTAATATGGTAGAGTCTCGTGCTGATAACGTGTTATAAAAGTATAAAATAATACATAAGTACGAGAGAAGAGAAGATTTCTTATTCCTCTGGAATAATATTGAGGTGTATATTACAATGAAGGAAACCCTTATATTTATAGGAGAAAAACTAACTTGGTCTCCAAGTAAGAAACTGAATTGATATTCAAGTAGGATTCCTAACTCTTAAAGGAATTCACATAATAGACATTCACCATAAATAAAATATGTTTATAATAAATTTAACGTTTCTAATTTCTTAAAAAAGTTTTTTGACATGATGAAGCTGACATCATATATTAGTTCTGTTTCTTTTTTTTAAAAAAAATGTTTGATGTTTTCATCTCTCGATGTCGATTAAACAATAAAAATTAAAATATATACTATATCATTACTGACAAAAACATGTCAACAATTTTTATTTTTATTATTTTAGCTTCTAATATTGCGACTTCTTGATACCACTATTATTTAATTTTTAATTTTTCTTTTGAATTTTTACTTTCAGGAGTTGATATGTTTTATTTTTTGAAATTTTGACTTTTAGAGGTTGATATTTTTTTAAAAAAAAATTATTCTTTATTGTTTGAAATTATGACTTTCAAAAGTTGGAATTGTAGGCACTGAAATTTTGTGGGACTCTAGAAAACGTGTTTGATTTTAGTTAGGCTTCTTGGAGGCTAATCTAACCTAAATCCTAACTTATGCTTATATAAAAAGTAATATATTTTCTTAAAGAGGCATCTCAAATATCCTACGAATTCTGAGGATATTCATAAAAGATCAAAATATGACTCAAGGAGGTCAAAATCGTCCCACTCTCGAATAGAAGAATCGAGGGAGAACTAGATTTGTCCCCTCATTATTTTATCAATAATATTCTTATTTTTTTCAAATTCTATTTGTGATTGTAATTTAATTTCTATGTATCTAAAATTTATTGCACACAAATTGACACACCAATGAGACCAAATTTGGGCTTCATCTCTTCTTTCAATATAAATCAAATCCGTAAATCTGAAGCCATAAAATCGCAAAGGTGAAAGAATAAGTACTTCAAGCCTCATCTTTGTATTTCATCATGTTTCCACTTCGACAAGCCTTGAAGTAGGTGGCATTTGTAAGCACTGAAATATTATGGGACTCTACAAAATGTGTTTGGTTCCAGTTAGATTTTTTGGAGGCTACTCTACCATAAACCCTAAAACTTATGCCTATAAAAGGGTATTGTATTCCCTTAAAGATGCATCTCAGATATACCATAAATTTTGAGGATATTCATAAAGAGATCAAAATAGGCTAAGAAGGTAAAAACCATCCTACATTCGAAAATAAGAATCAAGAGGAAAATAGATTTGTACCCATATTCAAGAGGAAAACATATTTGTACCCATATTGTTTATCAAGAAAATTATGTTTCTACATATTTTATTTGTGATTACAATTTATTTTCTATCACTTTAAAATTTGACATAAACAGATATTAATTTCTTTTAATTTTTTTAAAATTTTGACTCCCGAGGTCAATATTATCTATTTTTTATTTTTTGAAATTTTGACCTTCGGTGAACGATTTTTTGCAACAAAATTGAGAGCAAATTGCTGCTATGTTTGTTGCTCACCTATATATTTCAACTAAAACAACTCAAAGAAACGCCAACAATATATCTTTCTACATTTACATTACACTACTTTAAAGTAAACTTAAACTTATTTAATTAGAAATAAATTTATTCAAGTTAAACTTTAATATGATCAAATAATTTTTAAAAAGTACACAAACTATATGTACAAAGCCTGATATGACTAATAAATACAACTACTCTTCATCATCATCATTCTTCTCATCACCCTCAACACCCTCACTTTCCTCAGTGGACTTACTAGGACATCAAGGAATAATTTTTTCTAAATAAAAAAAAGAGATTTTAGTTGAGCGTGAAACACCACATACCTCTTTTGGCTATTGCAGCAAGTTAGGCTGTAAGTAAAGATATCTTATCCTCTATTTTGGACATTGTTGCTCTATCCACACCATTAAAGTGTAAGGATGATGAAAAAGAAAACCAAGCCTTCTTCTTCTTTTGGTAGACCTTTTTCGTGAAATCGTAGACAATTCCTCTAATTGGCTCACCCGCATTTTCTATTCTTCTAATTGGTTTACCCACACTCTTTCACCATAATTGCTTTGTAAGTTTTGTGTAACTGGTCTGTCTTGACTTTCATGAGATAGAGTACTACGATAATCTTGAACTTTTTGCGCAAACCTATCCTATAGTTTAAGTACCGACTTCTTAGAATAAGACTATAAGATATATAAGAAAAAATATTTACATAATCTTTTTTATATATGTCTCTTGAGCATGTGGCTCAATCCATCTTTCTTTTTTTTATAGGAATTTATGTTCTTCCCTATGTGAGTTACCTTGAATGACTCTTTCTGAGTTATTGAACAACCCAACTTTTTTACCTGCAAACAACATATATATAATACAATCATTAATCCCTAGAAATCACTTATAAAAAAGAAAAATATTATTTTATTGAATTTAAGAAAATATACCATTCCGCTCTTCCTAGTTAGGTGGCTAATAGCTTCATCATTTTGTAGAGGGTCGTCCTTCACTGATGCACGATCCTTTTTCTAATCTCACTCCTCTTTATCCTTTTTCTAATCTCACTCCTCTTTTTAAATTATTCATTAGTATTTCAATATTCTTATAACTTGGCCTATTCAT
The DNA here is from genome assembly GCA_011800125.2 of Solanum clarkiae. NCBI lineage: Eukaryota > Viridiplantae > Streptophyta > Magnoliopsida > Solanales > Solanaceae > Solanum > Solanum clarkiae. The sequence continues at coordinate 27,387 of JAABOM020075772.1, read as the reverse complement.
TTAGCATAATAAAGTAAAAAATTCTATTATTTCTCTGACAAAACATAATAAAGAACTTCCTAACTTTAACTTTAAAGTTATCTTGAATTTCTTCCTCATGCTTGGGAACCCATACATAATATTTCTGTAATAAAAAATAAAATATGTAATCTAGAAATGTATAGTGAATTTAAATATTGATCCAAGTGTAGGGTCTAGTCATAACACGCGAATGAGAGTCCTATAGGTATCTCATCCTAGCCATCTTAGCATACATCAAGCATTCATAGCATTCATAGATAACATTAACACAATGCGAAAGTAAAGTGAAAAATGGACTAAGGGAAATCATTAAGCTCAAAAGGAGAGATTTCAACATACATCATTGTCCAAGACATGCCTTCTACACATGACTTAACGAAAATCAATGCACGGTCTCAGTTTTTCTCAAATAGAAAATACATAAAAATAGATAGAAAGTAAAAGTCTTCGGTATTAAATCCAAAATATACATCCGCCTGGAAGTACAAAGCATGAAGAAAATAGGTAAAGACTCGAACTAAGGGCTCACCACTACAACTAGTATTGAACATCAATAAACTAGCCATGTGCCAGAGGAGGAGGAGAGCCAATCCCAACATGATGATATAATGTAGGTAAAATATGCGTTAGTACGTAGGAATGTACTAAGTATGTGAGATGCAATGCATATATGAAATTGTAATGCCATCATTCATGAATTTGAAATATCTATGCATGAAAGGGAAGGGTTATCATTTAAATGAGCTTAAGCATGCACGAGGAATAAAGCTCAATATGAAGTACAGGATATGCATTATATGAAACACATGTAATAGAACAAAGCCATCAAATTTCACACTTTGTGGGAATGAACCGTAATCATAAGACCATAAGAGCTACTACATGGTATCAAACACAATTCCCTATGTTGGCACGAGGAGACCATTTACCAGGTGAAACTCTGTCAACTTAAGCATGCATCATCAATTAACATAAATGATGTACGTAAATCCACTAGCCTAGCCTACAAGGGCTTCTATGGTGACAAATAGTTAAAGGGGCAAATGGTTGCTTCTAGGGTTCCCTTATCGAACCTCACCTCAATGCCTCATTCGGTGCTAAGTTATCCCATAGAATACTTTAAAACATGTACTTAGTCAAGTAATGAAACTTAGAATCATAAGTAGCAATTTCATAAGAGTAGCTCGAAAACTTGAGAAATACTAAGTGAAAATTGTTCTTTCACTTTGAGGATCATCATAAACATCTTTTAAGGGCCACATTAACATGCTTATATCATTGAAAAAGTCATTAAAAAACCTTTCTTTTATGCCCTTATCATCATCATCATGTTATGCAAAAATCATCTCAAAGTCACCGGGCTTGTACATTAACTAAAAAACTCATAAATCAAGATAATAATGCATGAACATGGGAAAAATATGCATCTTCAAATCAAATACTAAGCAACTCGTACATCATCAATTGAACCTTAGATATTGTGTCATAATCATCAACTTTTAATATTCACGAAAAAATAAGGTAAAATATTATATAATATTATTGGAGACAAAATACATGGTAATGTATCATAAAATCATCATTTGAATCATAAACATGTATAATGGTAGTCTTAATGAACTTAAAGAAAAGGAAAAAAGGTTTAAGGAATGACTTTGTGGGTGAAAGGAACTATTTATCAACTCACATACCTTGATTAAGAGTTTAGGAAGAGGAACTTGAGGTTTAGGGATCGAAAGAACCTTGGAAACCGTAGTCTTGCCTTTCTTGTTCTTTCTTATGCCTTGAAGAGGTGAGGGACTTAGAGAATATTTTTTGAGAAAATGAGAGAATGAAAGGAATGAGGGATCCTTAGAGGGTTTTAAGTATGATATTGGGCTTAGGGAACCTAAAAACGATGAAATATTAAGCTTAGGATACGCAAAAAGGATAAAAATGCTCTTCATTAAAATTGCCAGCAAATTCCTCAACATAGACACACGAAAAACCGGGTGAATAGAACTCAAATCCGGAGACAAATCCAACCAATAAGCCACATTTTTAATCCGCTCAACAATTTCATAAGGGCCTACATATCGAGGGCTTAACTTGCCATTCTTTCCATAACGTATTACACCCTTCATAGGTGAGACTTTCACATATATCTAATCACCAACATGAAATTCAAGATCTCTCTTCCTAACATTCGAATAGAACTTTTGGCAACTTTGGTCTGTCTTCAACCTCTAACTAATCAACCCTTCTACATAGCCTCCAACACCAAATCTGGACCAATCAAAGTCATCTTTCCTAACTTAAACTACCCTACCAGAGATCTACACCTCCTACCATACAATGTCTCAAATGGGGCCATACTAATACTAGCATGAAAACTATTATTATAAGCAAACTTAATGAGTGGAAGATGGCCATCCCAATTACCTTTGAATTCCAATACACAAGCCCTCAACATATTCTCCAAACTCTGGATTCTCCTCTCAGTTTGTCCATTGATTTGAGGATGAAAAGTGGTGCTCAACTTCACCCTAGTACCAAGTCCTCTTTGAAACAACCTCCAAAGGTGAGAAGTAAATTAGGTACCATGATCCGATATGATGAACCTAGGCACACCATGCAACCTCACCAACTCTTGGATATACAACCTTGTATAATCTTCGGCACTAAAGTTAGTCTTGACCGGTAGAAAATGATCCAACTTAGTCATCTAATCAATGATAGCCCAAATGGAACCAAATTGCCGAGTCAAACAAACCACAAAATCCATGTTCACTTCTTACCACTTCTGAGTAGGAATTTCGATATCTTGGGTCAAGCCACCAGATCTTTGGTGCTATACCTTCACTTGTTGACAATTAGGCCATTCAGATACAAATTTAGCAATATCCTTCTTTACACCATGCCATCAATATACTTTTCTCAAATCTTGATACATCTTAGTAGATCTCGGATGAATAGAATAATGAGACTTATAGGCTTCACTCATAATCACCCTCCTAAAATCATCTACATCCGAAACACATAACCGATCTTAATACCGAAGTATACCATCTCCCCCTTGGGAGAAAACCTCTATCTTCTTTTCAGCAACCAATTTCTTTAAGTCAACCAATGACGGATCTAGATCTTGCTTGGACTTTACATCAACAACCACCAAAGATTCGTCTCCATTCTGAACATGAATACCACTATTATTAGAGTTGGCCAACCTAACACCCAATTTAGCCAAATGGTGAACATCTCTTGACAACTCTTTCTTCCCTTCATCAACATAAGCCACACTTTCCATAGATAAGAGCATCGACTATAATATTTACCTTACCGAGATGATTTGTACACTCATATCATAGTCTTTTAAGAGTTCCAACTATCTCCTTTGCCTCAAGTTAAGATCCCTTTGAGTGAACATATATTGCAAACTCTTATGATCGATGAAAACATTAACATGTACCCCATATAAATAATGTCTCCAAATCTTCAAGGCAAACAACACCGCCGCTAACTCAAGATCATGAATTGGGTAATTACGCTCATGCACCTTCAATTGCCTTGACGCATATCACCTACTATGTTGCATAAGTACACAACCCAACCCAATCCAAGAATCATCACAATACACCACAAACCCATCTAAGCCATTTGGTAAAGTCAAAATTGGAGCCGATGTAAGCCGATCATTCAAAGTCTGAAAATATTTCTCACATGCATCCGACCATACAAACTTAGCCGTTTTTTGAGTCAACTTGGTCAATGGAGATGCAATAGATGAGAAACCTTCAATGAACCTTCTATTATAACCAGCTAACCCAAGAAAACTCCGAATATCTAAAGGAATCAATGGTCTATGCCAATTCTTCACGGCATCAGTCTTTTTCGGGTCAACTTAATACCACCACCAAACACCACATGCCTAAGAAAGGCTACCTCACCCAACCAAAACTCATATTTCCTAAACGTAGCATGCAACTTCTTCTCCCTCAAATTATAGAGAACCAACCTCAAATGATCCATATACTCTCACTCACTTCCAGAATAAATAAGCATGTCATCGATGAAGACAACCACAAAACTGTCAAGACATGGCTTGAACACTCGATTCATAAGATCTATAGACACGGCCGGAGCATTAGTCAAAACAAATGAAATCACCACAAATTCAAAGTGCCCATACATAGTCCAAAAATCCATCTTGGGAATGTCACACTTCCTAACCTTCAACTGATGATACCCCGAACGAAGGTCAATCTTTGAGAAATGGGTGGCCCCTTAAAGTTGGTCAAACAAGTCATCAATCCTTGGCAATGAATACTTATTCTTGATGGTTATCTTATTCAATTGCCTATAATCAATGCACATTCGAAGAGATCCATCTTTCTTTCTTACAAATAACACCAGAGCAACTTATAGAGATATACTTGACCTAATAAATCATTTCTCCAACAAATCCTTCAATTGATCCTTCAACTTTTTCAACTCAGTCGATGCCATATGATAAGGAGGGATAGAGATAGGTTGAGTATCCGAGAGAAGATCTATGCCAAAGTCTACTTCATTTTTGGGAGGAATATGGGTAAATCTTCGGGAAACACATCTGGAAACTCATTCACCATAGAAACCAATTCAAGAGTAGGTGACTCAGACTCCACATCCTTGACCCTTACAATATGATAGATACACTCTTTAGAGATCATTTCTCGGGCCTTGAGGTAGGAAATAAACCAACCTTTGATGGCGGAGTCACTACCCTCCTATTCAAGGATGGCTCATTCGGAAATTGAAACTTGGCTTTTCAGGGTCTACAATCTATAGAGGCATATGAAGCATGCAACAAATCCATCGCATGAATCACGTCAAAATCATATACCTAAAGTTCCACAAGATCACATGGGAAGATTTTATGCAACACTGAAGCAGGAGAACCTCGATAAACTCTATGAGCAACAATAGATTGGCCCACGGGAGTATAAACTGAAAAGCACTCCCTAAAAATTTTGGGACTCAAACCGAACTTAACAGCCAACAAAAGAGACAAAACACAAATTTGCATCCGAATCAAGCAAAACATAAGCTTTAAAATGAAAGGCTTTTAACATACCAGTCACAACATCCAGAGCCTCCTCAACTTTCTGACGAGCATAAAGAGCATAGAACTTGTTGTTTCTTGAGGAAACACCTTGTGGAGCTCTTTGTTGTCCTTGACCACCTTGACCCACTTGACCTTGACCTCTCTGAGCATTCTTAGGACAATTAGCAACCTTGTAGTTCTTATCACCACATCCATAGCATGTACCCAACTCCTTCCAACAAGCACCTAAGTGATTTTTCCCATACAAACCAGGGAAACCATAATCTACCACCAACCAGTGCTTTTGGAGAAGGCATCCTAGCATTAGAAATCTGAGCATTAGAACCTTAGCCCCGTTGGAAGCGACCATAACCACCACCCTTGGAATTGGAGAACCCATCATCATAACGGGCCCTCTTAGGATCATGCACGCTCTTCTCTTTGAGCTTATCTCCTTTAATCTGTTCCACATATACCATGAGCCTAGGGATGTCCATATACCAAATAAGCATAGCCGTACGACATTTCTTCACAATCAAAGTCAAAGATACCAGAAATGAACTTCTGCATTCTTGCACGGGGTTCAGCCACAAACGTAGGAGCATACTTGGAGAGCTTTGTGAACTTGAGGACATAGTCCCTCACACTCATACCACCTTGCCTGAGGTTGATAAACTCAGTCATATTTGGCTTCCCAAATCTCAAGTAGGAAGAAACGATCCAGAAATGCGAACTTGAACTCTTTCCAATTAATAACATTACCACACACCCTCTCTATCAACCATTGGTTGTACCACACTTGAGCCACATATTTCAACTGATACACAACTACCTCAGCTTTATCTACATAATAGTCAACGCCTTAGTAAGCTCATCAATAAACTCCTAAGCATGCTCATCAGCCTTTAATCCATAGAACTCCGAAGGATTCATCTGAGTGATGAAATTTCTCACCCTAGAGGCTGGAGTGGGATCCCGAGGAAGATTAGCCTGCCTAGTCTGAGTAGTCACCACCTGGCTAAGCATAGAAAAGGCCATATGGAATTCACCACTAGAGATAGGCTCTTCCATGGGCCCTTGGTAAACTTGGTCCTCATAAGCCGAGGCCGATCTTGGTAGGAGAGCTTATCGTAGAGGCATCTTCTGTAGTGTAGCAAGGATACCATCAGGATAAGGAAACCATAACATGCAGACCAAAGAACGACATAAGACATGAAGAAATGAGATAATTTCTAAAACGCTATCATAGCCGCCCACTCATAAGCATAGTGCAGTTTATACCCACGAATAGGACTCTACGTAACGTGGTATGTTGGACTCCAAGGATCATTTACAAATCTAATACTCTGATACCAAGCTTGTCATGATCCAATCCTAGGGTCTAGGAGTGACATGGCGAATAGGAACTCGAGAGTCCCCAAACAAGCCTCAAAGTATCCATATTCACTTCATCGATTTGGAAGTGAAAACGAATAGTAAGTACGTAGTTCTAAAGGATGGTAAAATAGGACTCACTCTATGGGGATATCATAAGGAAATGGAGTGACATGGATTCAAATAACACGTAGCATATAAATACTAAGGGGCAGATAAATATGACTCACTCTATGGGGGCAATTAGGGACTTAAGATCTTTAACATTATATCATATAAACATATCATAATACTCATAGCCAATACACATAATGATAACCAATAGGTAGCCATATCAATAAACATAATCTCCGAATACAACACTTAGCATATAAACATAAAAGAGTTTACAAAATGTCCAACAATGCCTCCAGTCATAAGATAGGACGGGGATCAAGACATACCTCGGCTCACACTAAAAGTAAATAACATAAACAAAAGCATCATAGCTAGAGGAATGGTGGTTGGTCCTTGGAAGATAGGACTCACCACAACAAACAATCTCAAGATCCAAGCTAACCATGGTACGGTGGATGAAGGTAGTCCTCGGTCCATATATAGTTATATCATGTAGGCAAAAAATATGTCTTAGTACGTTTGAATGTACAAAGTATGTGGCCATGTAATGCATATGAATTATCAAACCTGCATTCAATGTTAGATGATAAGGGCACATACTATCGAAAGAGATATATAGAAAGAAATATAGTATACAATATGCCATGAAACCAATGGTGCATGAAATGCACTAATGCTCGTATATAGTGGGGATGGACTATAAGCAACAAATCGAACTCATGCAAGCTATTGCATGAATTAGTCCGATGAAGACCTCCTATCGATAGGAGAAGATTACTTGCCAAAGGTAATATATATCATACCTTACGACCCAGTCATTTAGGTGGATAGACACCTTCCTTATGAACCAGCCATTTAAGAATGATTTTCAATATCATATCATATCAATAAATATATGACCATCCTTTACGACCCGATCATTTTGGTGATGGCTACCGTTCCTATACTAGCACATAAATTAAGAAAAGGGAGAGGACCCTTGAGGATATCCCTGATGCCCCCAATCCATCGGTGCTATGTCAAAACATCCCATGAGAATACTTATACATATGCATGCTTTCAAAAGAGGCAATAGTCATTTCAAATCATTACAATGCACATTTAGGCTTAAAAGCTAAACACCTTCCATAGGCATTCATACTTGGGCTCAAAAGCCAAATCATAGTTCATAATCATGCTTTTCATGCATAGGAATAGCTCATGCAAATAACAATATGGTGCAAGCACCCAACATGCTCAAAGAGCCATTAACAATAGATATTTATGTGACCATATTCTTGTCATAACCAATATCTATCAAAATCATTTACATAATCATAATTGGGCTTAACCCACTTTATAATTTTCATAAAATCCAATGCTTATGAATGCATATTCCATGAATGATATGTGAATAGCAATGGGTAATATAGATTCAATCTAAAATCAACAATGCAATACGAAGTCAAGTAAATCAATAATTAAAATCTAAATTCAAATCATAATGCAAATTACCCATGGTTAGATCAAACTTTGAACGGACAATGCATATTCAAGTATTCATAATAATCAAGTAATTCAACATATTAGGGATTAAATCAACTTAAAATCATTAAATAAGCAGAGCCTATACTTCAATTGAATTTAATAAACAATAATCTTCAAAACCCATACTTAAAGTAAGCAAAATTTCATGAAATTCAAGTGAAAAGAGTTTGGGTCTTCTTGGTTGAAAGGGACCAAGAATCAATTCCACATACCTTAGCAATGAAGAAGATTCAAGAAGAAATTTGATGAAGAAATGATTTTTTTCCCTGATTCTTGATTTTTATCTTGACAAGAGCCTTTGAGAAAGTTCTTAAGGAGAGTTCAATATAATTCTAAGTGCAAGGAATGAATTTGGATGAAAGAAAAAAAGTATAGGTTATTTGAATGTCTTTAGGTAGCAGAGAAAGTCACAAAATATCTTTAGGATAAACCATAATTATAAAAATACCATTAATGAAACGAGTAGAAAATTTTGAAGTTAATTCCTTTGAGAGGGGGTATATGGTCCATGAGGCACTATACGGACCATATACTTGCCCGTGGTCTAACTCTTAGGAACAGTTTCACTTGACGAAGGTCCAAAACGATAATTTCATACTTAGAAAAATTTAATAGGCACCCCACACGGAAGGTGGTGTGGATCGTATCAAGCCATACGGTTCGTGTACCCCTCCGTACCACCTCATTTAGGAAAAATTCTTCATGACGAAGTTCCGAGACTGTGATCCAATACTTAGAAAAATTTTACTACGACAGCCATACAGAAAGGTCTCACAGACCATGAAGCACCAAACGGTCCATGAGAGGGGTCGTACCACTTGCCTTGGGCTCAAAACTGTGGAGTCTCAAGCCCAAGCCTACCATATGGTCAACCACACGACCCATGTAGCCTCACATAGACCGTGTGGGGTCCAAGTGTGGTATGCCTTGGTCTCAAACTCCACATGAAGGCCTTACATGCCTACATAAGGCCAAGGGCCGCTTCAAGGAGGCCCCACACAGTCCGTATAGCACCATACGGACCCTTGAAGGCTTCCATGAAGCATTACCTTAGCCTAAAACTTTTCGAAATATTTTTAAGCTCCATTAAAGTCGTACAAAGTCAGGGTCCTTACATTAAATATAGATATAAATGGAAGTTTTGCGGGATGGGGAGAAATATTAAAAGCCCAAATAAGTAAATATAGTAATAAAAGTGAAGAAAAAATTTGTGCATGCTAGGGTAGAAAGTATAAAGAAAAGGGGAACATGAGTAGTATAGATGTGGAAATCTTAGCAGTAGTATATGGGTTAACTAGTTTTAGATTACATATTTTGAACAAGGCTGAAATATTAGTCAGAACAAACTTCGAAGCAATTGTTAACTTTCATCAAAACAACAACAACAACAACAACAACATACCCAGTATTAACTTTCATCAAAAAATAAATGAAAAAATAAATAGTAGACGCAGATGGCTTCATTTCATGGACACGATCTCATCATGAAAATATTATCTTCGAGTATATTAAAAGAAAATATAATAACCTAGCAGATCAATTAATTAGACTAAATCTTAGACTCAACTAATAAGAAATATTTATTTTTCAGAATAAGACCAGCAACGACAAAGCCTATAAACATGATGAAAGCTGAACCATCAACTCTAGACTCGTATATGCAAACGATTCTAGGTAATGTTCGTTTTATACCTTAGACATAGTAGCAGAAACAATGAAGAGAATTCATTTTGAAAAGTATAATTTAATATTCTATCCACAGTCTAATTTGTCTTTTAGAGTATTGCTAAAATGCGTAATAGATAAACCACAAAGGTGTCTAGTAGACATTTTTTGGATAGCATATACTAAAAGAGACAACAAATATTTCATAGCCACAGTAAATACACTATGTCAATACAATCAAAAATAGAGAAATGAAGTTTAGATACTATGTGGTTGTGCATAGAAAGACAAATGACGTTTTTCAGACATGGATAGAAGTTGTAAAGTCTATACAAGGTGTCAAAGGCCCACTTTTCAAAGGTTTAATAATTTTAATGAAGTATTATACTATGCTAGAGGAATATTTGGACCTAACTATTACATTTCTCTAGCCGTCAGACATAATCCAGAAAAGACCATCCAGTATAATATTCAAAAAGACACTGATAAAATTATTTTGTGTGATCATTGCTTTTTAATGAGCGAGGCATTTAAAAGATTGAATTTTAAAAAATGAAACGCTAATGCAAGAAAATATTAGACTCAGAGAAAAATTATAAATAATGGAAGAACGCCTATGGGCAGTAAAATTCGAGTTATATTAAACGTAGATAAGCATGGATGATCATAACAAAAATCATTTGAGTTTCCTATTGCCAATGAAAATAGATGAGAAAGTTGTACATTCCCCTATGAATGCAAAAAGATCCATTTTGTCGGATATGGATACAGGTAGTCCGGCTCAGATGATGGCCGATAAAGAATTATTAAATCCATTGATGGGTGTGCATTCCGCAATGAATGCAAAAATATCCACTGTATCAGATAAGGACACAACTTGTCCGGTTGAAATGGTGGCCAATAAAGACTCATGGCATCCATTGATGGCTGACACTTTTCCAAAAAGTGTAACTAAGGAGAAAAATTATAGATACTCCCCACTGATGTTCACACTCCAACAGTAAAGCAGTCGCTATCAAGTATAAACCTAGCCAGAGGCTAGGGTAGAATACACATGAAATACGAAGTTTGACCAAATTGACTCATCAACAATCATTTCAAGTACCAATAAACTATATTCTCTAGAATGGTGTGGTGGAGGTGTCTGCAATTTAGAATAAAATAACTATGAAAATTATGCTAATAATCACGAAAAGACAATCAATTTGAGGAACAACTTGGGAATTGTGTTCCCCATGATTCACTAACTCAAATACCCCGAATAACTTAACCTTAATTGTGACATTGCATGCAGGATGGTAACTTAGGTTCTTCCAACCTTCTTGTGAAGGTGAAGGTCGAATTTTATCATGGCGCCTAGTCAGCAATTATGGTGTGCCAAATAATCATTACCTATAGTCCCAGTCAACCTCTCCTTGGTCAAGTTTGGTTGATTAGACGAGAACACTTTAATTGAATCCTGTCACCCATTTCCTTTTTCTATTCATCACTACCTTGGTCGGGATCATGACACTAGGTGGGGTTTGGTGTTGTCCACCACCAAACAACAAGCATTCCGAAGGAAATGGACAATACATGCAAATTCCCAACAAAATAAATGCAAATAATCTAGGTTATTGGAAGCTAGCTACTCATGGTTCCCACAACCCCAAGTTGCGGGGGTTTAGCTACTCATAACTAGGGCAAAATCACAAACAATAAATATAGTAAACATGGTTGAGAAATTACCTAAAGAAAATGAAGAACAAAAACCACCTTGATGTTGAAATCACAAGCTTGAAGAATAGAGTTTGATTACAAGTGATTTCAAATCCCCAAATTGGGTCTTCAAAGTAAAAACCTAAGTATATATACTAATCTCTAGAAAAAGCTCTAAAAATATTCTATAGAATCTCTCTCAATCTGATCTGAATAATAGTGTCTCCTTTTAAAACCCTAACTTAAACTATTCATACTATTTACAAAAAGTACTTAAAAATATACAAGAAAAGTTTGATCGACAGCAGTTATGATTCGTAGAATGACTACCTACGAGCCGTAATTGGGCTTTCATAGTTAGCACTTGGCATTTTAGATTTAGCTGCTATTATCCATACTATGAGTCATGGTCTGATCTATGACTCGTATCCTGGGCTTGTATGGCTGACTTCAATTTTCCAGATTTTGATATTTGGAAGCTGTTAATCACTATGACTAGCTCCTATGACTCGTATCTTGGACTACGACTCGCAATAAGTCTCGTAAATCTTTAATTTCAACAAAATCTGCTACTTTTTCCAAAATCAAACGAACTTCTATTTTCCGCAAAGACAAACATAAAACAACATAAACCATAAAAGTCCCATTAAGAACTTGCAAAATCTCTTGTTTTAGGCATCAAATTTGTTGTACATTGGCAGCACATCAACATCCTCAACTTAGAATTGTTGCTTGTCCTCAAGCGACGACTCGATGTACACAGACAATAAGTAACACATGGCAATCATTCTAATGGCATATACTTCTCTCAATTTCAACTCAGGTACCCAAACTAGCATTTTCAAAACTTGATTGTATGGCTACCAAACAAACCAAGGCACATTAATGCATTTGACAATCCAACTATGATAGGCAAAGGAAGGAGAATCAACAATTCACAATCACTGTACAAGTCATATTCTAACCTTGTAGTTCAAATGCCCTTACAAAAAAAAGTCCCTATATTTCACTCAATAAGCAATCATAGAAGGTTGAGGGACTGTGTAAGCATACTCACTCTTGCAAATGAGATTCATATATAATAACCAATATCATAGGCTTACCCATATACTCACACTTCCAACTATTGATAAGTTGGATCAGGATCACTTTAGGACTTCATATACTTGTAACGTAGGCTCATAGGGCTTTTGTAAGGTACTTTTAGGCAATTATGACTAAAAGCCATCGTTGAACCACTTTTTTCAACATTTTCACCTTAATCACTCAATCATTTTCACTGTCTCCCTTATTCTTCACTTTCAAGCTTTTCCTGGCACTTTCTTTCCATCTTTCAGCTTGTGCCTTATTTTTGAACTCATTTTGCTATTTTTCTCATTTTAAGGCACTTTTCTTCTTTTTCTCTCACACGATATATGATTATACATTCTTCCTTTCATTCCCAACCAATCACCTCATTTTTGCTACTATACCACAACAATAGTCACCTTTTACTTAGGCTTTTAGCCTGAGGTGAATAAACAATATCCATTCCCTAAACCAGGGCCACTTTTGGTAGCCACCCTGAACTTAGGCTTTTTGCCTCAATCAAGACTAACACGTTCAAGGATAGATCAGGTCCAACATCAAAGTATTTCACTAAACAAGGTTCAGCTAGCTAGGTATCAAGAAGGAAAAGGTATACGCAAGGCTCAAACATTTGGAACAAGGGGTAAACGCTTTCATTTGGTGAGTCATTTAGCCAAAAGTGGACTACTTTAAAGAACAACAGCCTAAGGTTCCTTCCCAATCAACAAAATCTCTAGTCCAACTCGGAGTAACAAGCCTAGTTCTGAATCAGTATATAGTGCATGAATATGACAAAATTGTCTCACATACATATGGCATTTCATACATAATCAACATAGACTCATAGGTCATGCTTCAAGAGTCAACTTGCCTTCGCTTTATCAGAACAAACATTGTCAAACTAATCACATGCAAGATTGTAATAGTAACCAACAATCCCAAAAGTTTTGCAGGTACCCATTTTTCAACATATTCAATAAAACATTCAAAACTATATATATGCCAAAAGTATTAATTGCCATATATCAACAAAGTATTAATTGCCATATATCAACAAATTACATATAACACCTAAACATGTCAGTTCAATATAAAGTTAAATCATCTACAAGGAAAAAGAAACACAGCAAGAAAACCTTGGGATATCAAAAATAGAAAAGTTATGGACTAAAAGCTACTTAGACTTCACTCAAGTCCATAACTTCCCCACACTCCACGAAAAATGATACTTTGTCCTCAAAGCAGATATATATAATAAAACCAAACAAAAACATATTATCCAAAGAGTGACAAAAACCAAATTATCCAAAAACAACAATTAAAATAGAGTATCCAGAAATACTATCAAGAACAAAGTATCCAAAAGTAAGCACGGGGTCAAAAGTAGCAAAGACATGATGCTCAGGCATATGTATCAGTCTAGTCCTGGGGTTCTCTCTCCTCTTGGGTGGTCTGGGCTACAGTTGGACTCGAGGTACTAGATCCATGTAATCTCAAAAACTCCCGAGCCTGCCTCTCCTGCTTTGTCTGTATAGACTCTCCCATCACCAGGTTAGTAATCTGCTCCTCCAGCTCAGCATCCTCCTCAGTAGTCTTCTGTCTCTTTTAGGCCACCTCCACATCATTACCCTCAAGAGGCCTCTTCCTAGGAGCACGTGGGCGATCTATAAATATATCAAACAAGTCCTTACCCAAAAGTGCCTCCTCCGGAGCTGTTATCGGGGATGTTAATGTTGTCATCAAGTCAGCCTTGAACTTGGACAATCCCTGCTGTACGACAGTCAAATCTACAGAACGAGCTCCCTCAAGCCTCTTCTGGACCCTAGCCTCAAAAGAATCAACCCTGGCATCCACTGCATTAACTCTCCAATCCAACTCAGCTGGGGTGAATGCCTTGGACCACTCCTCCGAGTCCCTTGCTATTTGATGAACCCATGGCTTGATCTTGCTCATCAACTTACTCAGCTGGGCCTCTGTCCTAGTCAACCTTCATACCAAAGCCTGAAATGCAAAAACAAACACAATGGGTAAGTCTACAGAAGTAACCTGTGAAACGAATGGCTCTGGTACAGGTGTATATATGGAGGGCATCTCCTCGATGCCAACTGCTAGAGGCTGCTCTGGTGCAACTGGAGTGGAGGTGGTAGGAACTGGATTCGACTCCTCAGTAGCTGGCTCGAGAGGAAATGTCTCAGGCATGGGAAGAGGAACTGCTCTCTAAAGGGCCACCAGATTCTCATTAGCCTTGACATATGAGTCTATGTGGAGAGAGACACGCACTCCGTCCTTAATGCATAGTCTATGTATCAAGATAGGGAATGGCAATGAGCTATTCATCTGGAGTGAGAACTCATGAATCTGCTCAGCCATGACACGAGCCCTATCGATCTCATAGCCAGGTAAGATACTAGCTAGTAACACGGCCCTCTCCAAGGCCATGACATTATCCGTGAATGTAGGACTGATGTGTGATCGGATAATGACCCACCAGAATTTGGCTGAAAAGGAGAGGTGGGACTTCACTATAGGCTCAGCATGGTTGGTGACCCATGTAGGCTCAGCATCACCCTCTTCTATCTGTCTTATGACCCATCTGACAAGCTTGGTCCTTAAATCAATATTATTCCTGATCACAACACATTGAATCTTATCTATCTTTCTGTCATACTCGGCTCTGCGTTATGGCACCCTGTAGTTAGGACCAAACTGAACCCGGCGGATGGTTTCCTTGGATATATCTACCCGTTGACCTCGAAAGAAAACCCTATGTAACCTAGGCTAATCCATAGCCTTCTTCCCCTTGGGAAGATCTCGGAGGATAGTAGTGGTTTAGGCAGCATAAAATTCTCTGACCACAAGTAGGGCATACTTGCCCAGCCGCTCTGATAACCACTGGAGCCCATGTCTATCAATCTCTATCTCTAAAGCAGGAACTCGACTCAACCCTGAGTCATTAAACTAGGACTACTTGTGAAACTGTCCAACAGGTTTTCCCTGTCCCTTTGGCTTTAGTCCCTTCTCATATATCTCCTTCATACCCTCGATTCCCCATCGGTGATGATGAGGATCAACAGTAGATATAGATGGGTCAACTGATGACTCTGATACTGCTTCATCCTGAGATGTGTCATCGAACTTTGTCCAATCCATATTAATATCTGTGTTGGACTGGAAGGCATTCTTACTTGACCCCTCTGACTGGTTATTGTCCGTACTTCTATCCCTTAGTTGTCTGTTAAATTCTTTCATAGCAACACCTCTAGTTTGCAGGGGAATTATTCCTAAAAAATTGCATCATAACTTCACACTTAGCCCCAAAACAATCATTTCAAACAAAGAAAGAAACAAAAACAAAAAGGGAAACACAAAAAGATCAACGTTGCACCAGTTACAGGTTGCAGGTATGAGGCACAAGTACAACTCATAGGGTGACCTAGGAGTTGTACTATGACCTTGTAGTACAAAGGTGCCTTAGAAAAAATCAGGCACAGGTATGACTCATAGGTTGGCTCGCACCAATTTCCAGTAACTAATTTAAACAAAAGGCATGCCCATGAGACACCTACTACAGTTTGTAGTGAATACTACGACTCATAGGTGGGTCTCGTATGACAAGTGTTAAGTGTCACGACCCAAGCCTAGGGCTTAGATATGGCACAGTGAATAGGGAACCCGAAGGGACCCCAAACAAGCCTCTTAACATATTATTATATATCATTGGTCACAGAAGCAATTAAACAACATAATTAGATTAGAAATAATAGCAAATGGGCTAGAAGGAAACTTTAATAACATAAACATCAAAATAAGAAAGTTAAGTCTCAATACATAATATATCCAACAACACCTGTAAAACATAGATAGGAGCGGAGGCCAAGATAAGCAACCGGGCTCACCCTCATAGTCAATACATACATAAAAAAAAGAAAGTCTTAGTACATAGCATGAGATCATAGACATTGTCTCCAGAATGGAGGACTCACCAACTAGCTTGAGAGAAATCGTACTAGCCGCACGGAGGAAGATGCTCAAGTGGGGCTCCGATTCCTACATGGTAACATCATGTAGGGATAGAGTATGCGTTAGTACGTTTGAATGTACTAAGTATGTAGAATGCAATGCAACAAGAGATAAACAACATAACTGAAATGCATAAGCATAGGCAATAAGTAGCATATAACAATATGGCATGCATGGAAGATGCTTGAAGTAGATCATGCTTACATGGAACATAATACATGTGCAAGAAGAGACCATCAATATAGAGTTCATAGTCTATTGAGGTACCAACCCCTTAATTGGTTGGTGGATCGTTTCACCCTATAATCCATGGTGATTGAGGTACCAACCCCATATTTGGTTAGTGGATCGTCTCACCCTACTACCCATGGTGATTGAGGTACCAACCCCTCAACCCAATTATCAAGGTACAAACCCTTTGATTGGTTGGTGGATCGTCTCACTCTACCACCCATGGTGATTGAGGTACAATCCCTCAACCCGGTTATCAAGGTACAAACCCCTTTACATAGTTGCCCAGGCTCACAATCCCCCGAGTGGGGCATGGTTAATTCCCAACATGATATAGGATAATATCATATACACATGTTCCTTTCATTATCATAAATTCATTCAACTCATAAGACATACATTAGAACTTCAATTCCTCAAGAAATCATAACCGACAATTTTATTAAACACTTGGTAGGTGTGTAGTACTAGTGTAAAACCATGCAATTTAAGGATAAAATCATGCAAGAAAATTTAATGTAAAACCATCCATTAATACTTGGTAACGGCCTCAAGCAATATACATCAAAATCCTTCATCAAATCCCACAATGGGTCTTAGATTCATAGCTTAACACATGCTAAAACAATCACAATTTCATGAAACCCCAACATAGTTTATAGTCCAATTTATAATAAGTAAGATCCATAAGTAAATCAACTTAAAATCATGCAATTTAGGTAAAAAGGAAGCTTAGGCTTCATAGGTGAAAGGAACCCATGAATGAAACCCACATACCTTAGCATTGAAGAATTTTTTTATGAAGATTTGAATGGAGACTTGAAGCTTGGATGAATTCCTTAAGTACCAGAAGAGATTTGGGCACTTGAATTTTGAGAGAAATATTAGTCTAAGGGTTTGAGAGAGTATTGGGGAATGTCTTGGATGATATGAAGATGAAATATGGCTAAGTATAAATATTTTCACTCATGGGAAGGCTTAGGCCCAAGACCCAAAAGCCTTGGATCGGAACACAAAAGTGGACAAAATTATACCCTCTCCATGCCTCTGGCGCGTCACGCCTGGGGTGCTAGCTCACTAGAAATCGCATTTTTGCGATTTTCAAATTTTTCTATAGTTGCTCTTAAATCAAGGTTAGACCCATTTCCCACTCAATTTTGCTCCCTGAACAAGAATATAAACTTAAATTTTTTATATCACATGCGGATTTTGAGATATACGAAAATTATGATTTTGGGCACTTCCGAGGCACATTTTCGGGCATTTTTTGGGGTTATTTTATTAAGGGTCCACAAGTAATTGTTATTCCCTATGATGGGGACATATGACTCATTGGTTCTTCGATGAGTCGTACATAGCCCTTATAGCAGGGAATATCAAATACTTGTGGTGTCCTCAACACAACTATAGGAACCACAATCACCAAAAAACTACAAAATTCACTCTAACATAAACAACATCGAAGCAAGATTTCAACACATAGTCAAGCACATAAACATTACCCAAGCATGATATTCCAAACCAAGAATCAAACCAAAATTCATCCCAAAATCAAACAATCAAACCTCAACTCCCCAACACATTCGAGTATTTTCCAACAAAAAATCATTAATCCCAGAACTTACAACAACAATACTAACAAACAAACATAGAAGTTCATGAGATTGGATGCAAAATCGCACATAGGATTTCTCAAATCACCATTGTCAGTCCAATAGGCACACCCACAATAAAGTTTCATATCGGCATGAGTGAGATTGTCCACCAACCCTTGCATATTCATTTCAAGCATGTGATCAATAATATATATGGAAAGATATAATCATCACAACCAAACATCAAGAGCAATCTCACACTTAAGAACAACCATAGGGAATTCTAATCGACATAAAAT
This sequence comes from Solanum clarkiae, assembly GCA_011800125.2. Classification (NCBI taxonomy): domain Eukaryota; kingdom Viridiplantae; phylum Streptophyta; class Magnoliopsida; order Solanales; family Solanaceae; genus Solanum; species Solanum clarkiae. The sequence goes on along the minus strand of JAABOM020075772.1, from coordinate 8,710 downwards.
CTCAATTCTCAATCATATGCATAATTTCTCTCATGGGTACTCTCAACACTAGTTTCAAACAAACAATAATTAATGAATTCGAAAAGACACTAAAGTATGTGTGCGAAATTTAAACAAGAACATACCTCTAGAGAAGATGATTTACAATTGAACGAAATAAGAAGAAGAAGAAGAAGGAAAATCTAAAACCCTAGGTATCGAGCTTCGCCAGAAAATAACGTGGGTATACTAGGAAGTTGATCAGAACAGTGAGGGAGAATATTTTGAGGAAAATTAGGGATTGGGTTATATTTTAGGGGTTAATATGAATTTTGACCCCTTTTATAACAAAACCAGGACGACTTTTAAAATCCCTGAGTCGGGTCTATGAGACCCCGACTATGAGTCGTAGGACTCCCTACGACTCGTAGGTTATGATTTTGTAGCAGACCCTAACACTTAGAAAAATTCAATAATCATACCTAGGCACTACAAACCATACTTACGACTCGTAGCATGGACTACAAATCATAAGGTTGACTCATAGTGTATGTGCCAATTTCAATCGAACACTATTAGCCTCTATGAGGAATGACTATGAGTCGTAGTGTAAGCTACGACCTGTAGGCCTGGTTGTAGAGCTTGCTTCCAATGCCATTTTCTTCCAACTTTCAGCACTCACTTCACACCTGCAATCCTTCATCTAAAAGTACACTAATCTTCACACAACAAAATTGGTTCAATGTCTTCAAAATCAAAATCAAAGTCAATCCTCTACCTAACAATTCAAACAACCAAGATAAACTTCAAAACAAACCAAAACATGAAAAATACTTGGGTTGCCTTCCAAGAAATGCCTTGTCTAACGTCGTGGCTCGACTTAGTCATCATCAATCATTAGAAATCCTCAATGGACCACAACTCACTCTTGAGTTCATCCGGGTGCTTCATTGACTGGCGAATATCAAAAATGGCCTCTACATCGTAGACTCTGAACTTGAGATTACCAGAATCCATGTCCACCAATGCTCTCCCAGTGGCCAAAAATGATCTCCCCAAAATAATATGGACCTAAAAGTCAACTTCACAGTCAAGAATCATGAAATCTACTGAAAAGACAAACTTATCAACTTTCACCAATACATCAAAGAGAATTCCCTCTGGCCTCTTGATTGTTCTATCCGCCATGAGTAACTGCATTCTTATGAGAGTAGGAGAACCAAGACCAAGCTTTTTGAAAATAGCAAGAGGCATCAAGTTTATGCTTTCTGCTAAATCACATAATGCCCTTGCGAACTCTACATCACCGATGGCACAAGAATGGTGAAATATGTCGGGATCTTTCTTTTTTGGGCTAGGCATTTGGTCATGATGGCACTACATTATTGGAGCTTTTGCGATAGCTCTTGGCTAATCCTGCGCTTCTTCGTTACTAAATCCTTCATGTACTTAGCATACCCGGGCATCCTCTCCAATGCTTCTAGAAGGGGGGTGGTAACAGATAATTGCTTCAACATAGAAAGAAATGTTTAAATTTACCATCCTCCTCTTTTTTTTTTGAGTCTTTGAGGAAAAGGGGGAGGAGGTTTTGGGATCATCTTAGCCTTTTCTTGCTCTTTTACTTTTTCACTTTGCATCCCATTGCTTTCCAAACCTTCTTTCTCAGCCTCAACCTTGTCTTCAACACCCTTCTCACAAACTTCATCGTCAACCACCGGCATTGGGGGATCTATGGTGTTTTTCCTACTTCTCATCATAATAGCCATGCAATGCCCATCATTCTTTGGATTTTGAACCGTATTACTTGGCAAAGTTCCCTTTTGGCGTTGGTTCAGTTGAGAAGATACTTGCCCAAATTATTTTTCCAATTGTTTGATGGCCACCGAATGAGACTCTATCTTTTGATTGATACTTGAAATATCCAATTTCATCCCTTTTAGAGTCTCATCATGATGGTCGGACCTCTTCAACAACTTGTCAAACATTTCCTTAATCCTAGAATTGCTAGAACCGGCATCACGATTATGGGGAGGCACATAGGGACCATTCATATATCCATCTCTTCGCCCCCACTCATCCTTCAGTACTCTTTATCTTTCATAATAACCACCATAGTTATCTCTATACGCATCCTCTCTATTATGTTCCGACCTTGATTTCCGGAACCTTGCCTCCAATAGTCCGAGTTGGACCCTTGAGCATTGTTTCGAAAACCCGCCGCTTGATTACTCACAAAGCAAGCATCTTCATCAAAGAAGGATTCTTCATACATGGCCGCCTTTGGCGGTTGGTGGTCATTGCATGAACACTTGCTTGGTTTTGTTTCAATACCAAGTCCATTCTTGTGTGAAGTTGAGCAAGTTGTTCCATGATCTCCTTATTTACCTTAGCTTGCTCATTGTTGGTGTTCACCACACAAGAAGTTTTAGTTGCACCTCTCTCTCTTTGTCCCTATGCTCTATTTGTTTTGACCACTTGTTCCATTCTTTCAGCAGTTCATGCAAAAGGTTAATCAAGAAACATATCTTCCATAATGGTATCGGCACAAGCTTGACTATTTTCGTCAAGAGCCTGACAAAAGATCTCTACTAAGGCATCATCAATAATTTTGTGATCCAGAACCATCCTCAAGCACTTGGTGAATCTCTCTCATTTTGTACTAATTGAATCACCCGACAATTGCTCAAAGTTATTGATTTGATCTTTGAGTTTAAGCATTTTGGACCTCAGAAAACACCTCTCTAAAAAGGCTCTTTGTAGTTCGGCTGTGATCGAACTTTGTGGAAGTTTTGACAACCATATTACCGCATTTCCAGTTAGAGATAGAGAGAACACTCTTAAACCAGCCGCATGCATTGAAAGATTTTATATACCCATCACTCTCTTGCAAACAAAATCAACATTGTGGAGATGACTATGTAGATCCTCTGAAGGTAGCCCCATAAATAAATCATGATTTTGAAGCTTTTGTAAGAGACCACTAGATATAATGAACTTAGTGTCGGTCGGTAGTGGTAGCAACAATATTGCTCCTGTGACATCCATGGCCATAGGGTTCAACCTATATTGATTTCAATCATAAGCATTTTCGTTGAAGTCCATATGGTTTGGCTTATTTCCTCTCTACCCACATCTTCATCATGTTGACCAATAGCTTCATCAATCTCGATGTCCTCGTTTTCTTGAGCCATTTTTCTTGTAATTCGGTGGCTCTCCAAGTTGGTTGGAACTAAGGGATTGTATGCTCCTTGTGTTGGGCATATAAACCTAATATACCCTGCAATACAAACCAAACAACAAAAACAAAAACAAAAGTAATATACAAGAGAATGTAGAAATTAATCACTAGTGAAGTCAAGTCAAAAACCTAGTCATATTCCGCGGCAATGGAACTATAAATTTTGATATTCATGGTCTAATAATAAAGCGGTCTCTATCAAGTATAAACCTAACCAGAGGCTTGGGTCGAATCCACTGGGAATACGGGGTTTGACCAAATTGACTCACCAACAATCATTTCAAATACCAATCAACTATATTCTCTATAATGGAAGGTGGGTGGGGGGTTTGCAATTTGGAATAGAATAACTACAAAAACTATGCTAATAATCACGAAGATACAATCAATTTGAGGAAAAAATTTGGGAATTGTGTTTCCCATGATTCACTAACTCAAATACCCCGAATAAGATAACCTTAATTGTGACATTGCATGCAGGACAGTAACTTAGGTTCTTCCACCCTCTTGTGAAGGTGAAATCGAATTCACTATAACGCTTGGTCGGCAACCATGGTGTGCTAACTAACTGTTGCCCATAGTCCTAGCCAACCTCTCTTTGATTGAGTTTGGTTGATTAGACGAGAACACATTAATTGAATTTTGTCATCCATTTCCTTTTCCTATTCATCACTACCTTGGTCTAGATCATGACACTAGGCAGGGTTTGGTATTGACTACCACTAAACAACAAGCATTCGGAAGGAAAATGAATAATACATGCAAATAGCAAATCAAAGAAATACAAATAATTCGGGTTATTTGAACCTAGCTACTCATGGTTCCCACAACCCCAAGTTGTGGGGGTTTAGCTACTCATAACTAGGCAAAATCACAAACAATGAATATAGTAAACATGGTTGAGAAATTATTCAAACAAAATGAACAAAAACCACCTTGATGTTGAAATCACAAGCTTGAACAATGGAGTTTGATTACAAGTTATTTTAAATTCCCAAATTGGGTCTTCAAAGTAAAACCCTAAGTATATACATTAAACCCTAGAAAAAGCTCTAAAAATATTCTCTAGAATCTCTCTCAATCTGATCTGAATAATAGTGTCTCCTTTTAAAACCCTAACTTAAACTATTTATACTATTTATAAAAAAGACCTAAAAACAAATAATAAAAGTTTGGTCGGCAGCAGTTATGATTCGTAGAACAACTCGTAGGGTGACCTACATGTCATAATCGGGCTTTTGTAGTCAGTACTTGGCATTTTAGATTTAGCTGCTACGATTCATATTACGAGTCATGGTATAGTGTACGACTCATATCCTAGGCTCGTATGGCTAACTTCAATTTCTTAGATTTTGATATTTGGAAGTTGTTAATTACTATGACCAACCCTACGACTCGTAGTGAGTCCCGTAGATCTTCAATTTCAACAAAATTTGTTACTTTTCTCCCAAAATCAGGCCAACCTGTATTTTCTGCAAAAACAAACATAAAACACATAAAAACCATAAAAAGTCGCATTAAGAACTTGCAAAATCCCTTTTTTAGGTATCAAATATGTTGTATATTGACAGCACATCACCCGCAACACTAAGAGATGAGTCATCTAAGAAAAAGGTACAAAGACGTAAAAAAAAAAGAAGAAACTCAGTATGACTCAGATGACTAGGCTCATGATAGAATCGATGATTATTCCTGAATGAGGAATATAAAAGAACATGTAAAATATAAGTTTAAAGGTAAAAGAATACGAAAAATACAAGTTTAAAGGTAGTTTAATGATAAGTTTATAATATAACAAAAAAACTAATGGAAAAATTAATGAAATAACGGGAAAATTAATAAAAAATAATAAAATTATATTTTTGATTATCAAATATTGAACTAGTACTACTCGACCTTTAGACTATATTTTGATTTTAATATTTTTTTCGAATTTTCTCAAGTTTAGCATGAAATCGGGGCAGACTTTCTTGTTTAACTTGTGATAGGATTCTTTTATAAGTTGTTTCCTATTTTATTGTCTGAAATACATATATAAGAGAATTTTTGACCGATGATGTGGCACTCTCACATCTTAGGGTTTGTATTTATCTTTAATCTCAATTTTTCGGTCATATTCATTAATTAAGAATCTTTAATCAGATAAAAAAAATTATCGCTCGTCACTAATTAAAGATATTAAAAGTCACGTCCTTTCTTTTTGACCCATTGTTTCTTCTTTCTATGAGATGAGATTAACTTTCCTCATTCTTTCATGATTCATCATATCCATGGATGTCACTATTGGAGTCGGAGTGAAAAAACTCTACTTTTACATTTTAAATCATTGACATTATTCAAATTGAATCCTCATCTCCATCAAAGTACACAATGCCTACTTTTACATTGATATTGACCTAAATTGAATGTGAAAGTCTAAAAGAGAACAAAACCTAGGATTTTTTTTCACATCTAATGAATATATCGTCTAATAGGTTTCTTGGTCTCAAATAGCAGTGACACTCTGACTTGTAAGAAAATAAGATTAAGGTAAGATTATATTTTTTTTATCGTTTATTTGTGCTTAGGGTTAATGGACCAAAATACTGATAATGTATGGTTGTCTTTTGGAGCTTCTAAAGTTTCCTCTCTTATCTATGGTTGATATTTTATGTATATTTTGTACTCGAATTGGCTGTTTGATATACAATTTCTTTCAAATTCAAAAATTCCTAAATTTTCTTTTGGCGTTATGTGTTGATTTTGTAGTCCAAAGTTGCTCCATCTTTTGTATAGGCAGATATAAATTACATCACTCTCATGTGACTCGCTCTTTTGTTGAAGCCAAAGGAACAATAAGCGTTGGTAAACACAAATTTGAAAATTTCTTCTATTACTTACAAGAGTAGATTACAAAACAACTCTCAAACTCACACAATACACTCTTGTCTTGGTGTTCTTGGTGGTGTCTTACAAATGAGTATTACACCTCTATTTATAGTAAAATTTACAGGTGTGAACAAAACAAAAATTTTCCAAAGGTTGGTGGCCAACTTTGAAAAATTTGCACAACCTTCATTTGAACAGTTATTCAAATGGGTTGTGCAGCCATTATTGAATTCAACAATGGCAGGTTGAAAAAATGGTGGCTTGTTCACAATGGTGGCTGGATTCTTCAATTCTCCCCCTCCAGCCATATCCGGAACAAGCATCCTAGCTATATCTTTGCATAACTCTAACTTCTCTCGAGTCACCACTTTTGTCAACATGTCAGCTGGATTCTCCTTCGTATAGATCTTCAATAGTCTCAACAGTTGTCGATCCATTTCTTCGCGTATCCAATGATACCGAATATCAATATGTTTTGTACGAGAATGGTACATGGATTTCTTGCTCAAATCCAGAGCACTCTGACTGTCACAATGTACTTTATATTCCTTTTGCTTGATTCCAAATTCTTGGAGATAACGCTTTAACCACAACATCTCTTTTCCATCTTCTGCGGCAGCAATGTATTCTGCTTCGGTTGTGGATAAAGCAACACACTTTTATAGTCTTGACTGCCATGAAACAGCTCCCCCTGCAAAAGTGAAAATGAATCCTGAAGTAGATTTCCTACTATCAATATCTCCATCCATATCTGCATCTGTATAGCCTTCCAAGATTGGATCAACTCCTCCGTAGCAAAGGCATAATTTCATTGTACCCTTAAGATACCTGAGAATCCACTTTACTGCCTCCCAATGCTCTTTCCCAGGGTTGGAGAGAAAATGGCTCACCCTTCCCACTACGTGAGCAATATCTGGCCTCATACACATCATTTGATTTATCAATTCATCTTGCACCGCCGTTATTGTCTAACGGGACACACCGCCTGTACCATCACATGACAAGAAGACTTTCGATACAAGACACCTTTGCAGATCTTTAGTCCTAATACCACACCGGTGACTCTGCACACATTGGTTTATCACTTTCTTCCTCTAAGTCTTCGTGAAGAAAAGCTGTCTTTACATCCATCTGTTCAAGCTCCAAGTTTATACTTGCGGTCGTTCCAAGTATAACTCTAATTGAATTTATCTTGACTACTGGTGAAAATATCTCGTCAAAGTCGATCCCTTTTTTCTGTTGGAATCCTTTGACTACAAGCCGCGCTTTGTATTTCACCACTTTTCCGCTGCCATCCTTTTTCAGGTTGAACACCCATTTATTTTTTCAGTGCCTTCTTCCCTCGTGGAAGTTTTACGATCTCATAAATCTGATTTTTCTGCAGAGACTCCATTTCATCCTGCATTGCGAGAAACCACTTTTCTTTGTCCTTATGAGATACTGCTTCATGGAAACTCTCTGGTTCTCTATCTTCAGTAAGTAGAAGGTACTCGGATTCTGGATATCTTCTCGATGGAATCCGACCTTGTTCAGATCTACGAACTCCTGGAACAAACTGAGGAGATCCACCATCATCTTGACCTTATGATGGTCCTGGAACGTCTGACAAATGGGGTTGTGGCTCCCCCTGCTCAGCATCGTCACTTTCCTCATTGTCTTCTACTTCTGGTATATCTTCAGGCACAATATCACCATTTCTCATGAATGGTTCTGATGTTGCTTCTGGCATCTGATCTGCAACATTTTTCTTCTGAGAATGTGGGTTTTTCAATGTCATCAATTGTCTAGCTTTCATGGAACACCAGGTCCCTACTTCTGATTACCTTTTTCTCCTTTGGATCCCATAACCTGTATCCAAATTCTTCATATCCATAACCAATGAAAATGCATAGAATGATCCTTGCATCTAGCTTCTGCCTGAGCTCCTTGGATACATGCGCGTACACCAAACACCCAAATACTCTCAAGTGGGAGTATGATGGATCCTTTCCAGACCAAAGTTTCTTCGGAACTTCAAAATCTAATGGTACTGATGGAGATCGGTTGATCAAGTAACAGGCGGCTCTGACTGCTTCTCCTCCAGAATGGCTTTGGCAGCTTAGCCATACTGAGCATGCTCCAAACACGTTCCATGATTGTTCGGTTCATTCTTTCAGCTACACCGTTGTGTTGAGGGGTGTGTGGGACCATCTTCTCATGTCGGATGCCATATGATCTGCAATAGGCATCAAACTGCCTGGAAGAGTATTCACCTCCATTGTCAAATCGAAGATACTTTAACTTCTTTCCTGTCTCACGTTCTACCATGACACGAAACAGTTTGAAGTAATCAAACACTTCGGTCCTTCATCCGCAAGAAATACACCCACACCTTTCGAGAAGGATCATCAATGGACGTTAAAAAGTATCGGTTGTCGCCGAGTGATTCAACCTCCAAGGGACCACAAACATTAGAGTGTACCAGACAGAGTAACTCTGATTTTCTCGTTGAATAGGAATCAAACGAGACTCTATGCTGCTTACCAAACAGATAATGATTGCAAGGATTTAGTGCAACATCCTTGTCTACATTGATAAGCTCCTTCTTAATCAGGGTAGACAACCCTTTCTCACTCATGTGGCCGA
>JAABOM020075754.1:0-34308 GCA_011800125.2 Solanum clarkiae | reverse complement strand
AAATGAGACCATTAGACTTGAGACATGTATAAAAGGTTGTTTTAGACCAAAATTGATGTTCCAGAGCTAACCGCATTGATGAAATTCTGATCTGAGAGTGCTTTTTTAGAATGTTGATCAAAGTTAAACTTAATGCTTAACGGATTAAAATGCCTAATAGAACAACCTCGCACTAATAGCCTTGGAAACCAAGCAAACAATGATTCTACCATAAAATGATCCTTTCAGAGCTTATAGAACCATCAAAATTCCATTTTGAGGCCATATCCCTAGAGTTTTGATCGAAATCAACTATTTAAACTCCAAAGTCCACAAAACACAAAAATCAGCATAAAACCCAAACAAATGACCGTGTGATTGAACTGTTAGTGCCAGTAAGTCATAAATGACGTAGGTTTATTGCAAAAAAGCTCTAAATGGTTAAAAAATGGAAATTTGAGGGAATGACTTAGAGGGTCATTATAATATCACTAATAAAAAGATTTGTCATCAATGAATGTCAAGGAATCTTATAGTCTAAAAGCACAAAAAGATGAGGATACTAGGCTTGCATGCTCTACCAAACCCTTAGGCATCCTTACGAATCAAACAATACAAAAATAAAAATCAAGATTAGAAGAAAATTCATAAGCTCACTCTAGAACTCCAAAAATTCCTCCAATTCTTTACTTTCACTCAACTAAATTGAAAACAACTGAACATACTAGAAACACCAGAGGAACCCAAGATCACCCAGAAACCACCAAACAAAGCACACAACGGACCACAGAAGAAGCAAACCAACCTTATCAATTGACATACCTACCTCAAGCTCCATAATCCAATATCTTCCAACCACTAGTAATGTCCTACTTGTTATTAGCCTTACCAAAATACTTGCAACACCATATAAGTCCTTGTAAGACCTCACAACACAACATGAAAGAAAACATAGTTCATTTGAATTAATGAAATTGATAACTGACCACATGAAAAACAAAACATAGGGCTAAGCTAGAATCCATCTCTAACTCTTAGAACCAACAAGCCTAGTTGTAAATGTCCATCCCTCAATAGAAATAAAAGTTTGAATTCACCAAGGATCACAACCACACCCACTCCACAATATAACTAAACCTCGACAGCTACCAACACAACCACAAAAAAACTAGCTACAACAAGGAGTCACATCAAAAATCTTGCTAGCCCCAACAAACCACCAAAACTCGTAAAAGAGTGAATTCAAAATACTAAACAAGCACGCTACAACACTACAGTCATGGGAAACACTAAGGGAAAAAGGAGGCAATGATAAAGTAGTACTACCACAAACTGCCAGAAAGGCTATACTACATGGCATGTATGACACCACTAGCCACCAACTCTTAATGACACACTAAATGGAACCGCACACAACTAACGTAACCTTCTAAGACAACTAGGTCCAACAACACAACACAAACAAATGGAAAAAGCTATCCTAGCCATCTCCCTGTCCAAGGATCAACACATCAAAGCATACATCAAGGGAAACAAAAAACGGAAACTAAATCACTACTACAAGCATGGAAACACGATCTAGTCAATCTACTACTAAAATATATCAACTACAAAACTAATACATATACACATAAGTCCATGTAAACGCAACACCATAATCATAAGATCAATAATAAGTCAAATAAGTACACATAGGTATGAAAACCAAAAATTACAAAATATAAGCAATGAAGGGTAAACTAATAATATCATACAAATACACTAAATATCAAGAGCCTGAGCCTCAGATTGTCATAAAGATGTATAGAAGCAGTCATGGTCGACCTGAACTTGAATATTGAACTACTGCAGTAGCAAATTGGGTACCACCTTTGATCAACAGTGCCACTAACTTATAAGACTGACCTAGCTGAGCATAACTAACTATGGTCCCATACTAGGGATACTCTTAAGATCGATGGCCCAATCCTCTACAAATTGGACAAGCTCTAACTAACCTAGCCAAGGGTATGTAGATGCTTGCAAAGTCAAAATGATCAACTCTCGTCTAAGGCAATCCACGGACTAGTTTCCAACTTCCCCACAGTCACAAAAATCTTTGTAGTCTAAATCCTGACATATAAAACACAATAAACTTCCTTCTCTGCCATAGTAACCTTGGACCAACTCTAACACCTAGGGGACTACCCTTAGCCGATTATATCAAGGGTCGATAGGACTAAACATTCCTAGCCAATCGCTAAATCTATAGTCATAGGTTTCTCTCTAATAGAGCAGCCTAGCTCACTACACTCTTAACATACTCCATCAAATGTGGCCTGCTAATAAGACCTAGCTACAATTAAAGAGATCCCATGACCTTAGTGAAAATGGTACATGACCTCGGAACTCAAACACGAACTCAATTTCCGGTAAGCACCATAACCTATATCAAGAATTCCCAGTGGTGTTGCTATAGGGTTGATGGGCTGAGGAAGAAAAGGACCCTCACAAATCCAATAACCACTACTAAAAGTCTTATGACATGCTTGCTCTATGTCTCCTTGATAACTCAAAACTTGAGGAAAAGTAGGTCCGATTGTTACCAAGTTCTTTGATGCTAAATTTAGTGGTAAAGTTAATCCACGAACAAATCCCTAGCTCAAATCTTGCTCTATTAGGAAGAAGGTTGAGCTATGCCCATCTATTCAAGAAATTCGACCATATAGTTTGAAGCATATGATGAACCCTGCTGAGGAAGCACTAAACTATCTCCAACCTGGAAACCACCTACCCCAACTTTATTCGAATGAGTTAATGCTTCAATCATATCCACCAATAACCTCATGTTGTCCATCTAAAAGAGAGTGGATTGCAAAGAAGCAGGTCTAGAGACTTATCAAAAATAGAATACATGATACAAACCCAAGAACAATACTTCCTAAGAATGCCTTATAGCATCCTAAAGATAGGATAAGGACAACTCTGCATTGACTTATGGGATCTACTAGGCGTTGCTCTCATACCAATGATGTCGTTCAACCTAGAGCTCTGATTCCAATTTATCATGACCTAACATCTCAAGTCATGAAGGCACCTACTACAACCCACAAGTAGATCAGCATTACCCATAGAACGAAAATATAAGTAACAAACTATCTCTCAAAAGCTAACCATAATAAGTAAAAAGAACTACCAAATAAACGCAATAACTACAAGAATGAAGACATAATATACTAGAACCCACTCCAAGGCCTGCTATTGGTTAGTAACCAACCATTGGATATAAAAAACAAAAGTACAAGGCTTTTGTAGATAAAATATTCATATATGGTATCTCCAAATATAATATAAAGATTAGACAAAATAAAAGTATATTGACATTAGTAACTCCTGACACAAAGAGCTCACCCTAATTATCTGAAATTGACAACAACATTGCACGAGGGACGATTAGCAAGAACTCGCACTATGATATATAGGGATAAAAATGTAGTATGATTACCAGACAAATAGAATATCGTAGGCTTAGGATGAGTGAGTTCCGAATATCTTCCAAGTTACACCTTTTTTTAGGATAAACCGGTCGTTGCAAAGGAATAGAACACAACCAAGGTTAAGTTCAAACACAATGGAATATGTAGACTTAGGAGAATTCAATTAATACAATTTGAGTGATTAACCAACTTACTTCACCAAAAGGGAGGTGTTTGCAATAATCACTAGAAAAGTGAACCTAACTAACACGATAGTTAAATCAATATGGAGATAAACTAGGGTTCGTGTTCCTATAATTCCCTAACTTAATATTACTGGATAATCTAATTCTTTTCTAGTGTATAGAATGAATGATGGTAAGTTAAGTTCACCAAATCCTTTGGTCTAGGCTAGAGGCAAATTCAGTACATGGCTTGGCCCATCTCCATATATTGCATTACTAACCCATACCTATTAGTCCCAGCATAGCCTCCCCTTGGCCCAGATTGGTTGATCGATGAGAACACATCAATCGGATCCTATTTATTAATCTTTTTTCCTATTCATTACTACCTTGGTCCAATCAATAACACTAGGCGAGTTCTAATCTTAGCCACCACTAGAAAACATGCAAAACGAAGAGAGTTAATCAATACATGCGTGCACACTTTGCAAGAATTATGAATTATTTGATTTTACCTTATTGCTTCTTCATAGTTCCCACAACCCTAGTTGTGGATTTAGCTACTCATACTTTGTGTAAATGCAAGACTTATTAAATGGAAAAAAATAACAGAGCAATAACATAATTGAATTAAGAATAAGCAAATCCAAACTTCAATGAGTATCACAAGATTAAAGATCAAATCAAAGTACAACGGTTTCTCAAAACTCTCCAATATTTTCTACTCAATCCGACTATTTGTCTTCTCTAATTGTCAAGTTCTATGTATGCTATATGAAAGTAACCTAAAAAATCTATTATATAATATTTAAAATACATTTCCTCAACAAAATAGCATAGATGGGTTGGCACGCCTCACAAATAGGTATACGGGCCGTATAGCATTCCACGGACGATAACCAGGGTCTCATAAAGTGTTGCCAAGAAATTGGACATTATATCTGCGCAATTCCCCTTTATGACCCATAAAGTGATTTATGGCCTGTAGGGATGTTTCATCTAATGAATCTTTAGAAAGTCCCTTATCTCTGATTCTCAAGGCATGAACCTTGTTGTACAACTCGTAAACTAATCCATAACCCAACTACATGTTCGTAGACCAACTTCAGAAAATCGGACCCCCACTGGAATTGTCTACAAAGCCCATTTCACGGCTTATAGAATGATCTACCGCCTGTAAAGGGACTTATACTTCACCAAAATCAATAGCTTCTGTATTTTCTTCCCAAAATCAAGGCCAACCTTGAAATCCTGCAAATAAAACACAAAAACACATAAAAACAACTAACATCACATTGAGAACACATAAAAACTCCAATTTTTAAGCATCAAAAGTGTTGTATTTTGACAACACATTAGCTCCACATATAAAGTATGTATGAATAGCACAAAAACAAAAGAAAGTACAACATAACTAATTGGACAATAGACAAAATCATGTTAGCATAGAAAATGAAAAAAATAACAAATAAGAGACACGAAGCAAAAAAGGCAGAAAAGAATTGAAGTAGGGAAAGGAAAATCTAGCACCATTTAGCAAGAAGGATGTGCCATAGAGTGTACATGGGAAGGTACAAGTTATAATAATCACCAATTATATACATAAAACCTAACAACCTAGGAACTAATCCAACTCAACATAAAGAGTAGTATTACATTAAACCCAATGCGAGTCTAATAAGTCAATAACTAATAGTACAACACAAGTAAGTATAGATAAACTCAAACAGTAACACATTGGACCCATATCCCAGTTGCTACAGTTAGCAAAGATAACCCAATCAGTATATCATACCACCAGAGGTACAAAACCACAAATAATGTACTAGTGACAAGAAAAGTATGTGAATGCAACATATACAATTTGAGCATCGATAGAAACTTGAACTTGGAACTCCTATCATGGATAAAGCCACCGGTGTTATGAACATTGATGAATCTTTTCTATACAGGAGAGTCGGAAACAAGAGCACAAACCTCTCACCATATATGAGGCCTCTACAACAGATATATAAGGATTATCAATAATGTATATCAATAATCATGTATATTATCATGACCCAATCCTAGGTCCTAGACGTGACCGGCAAATGGGGAACCCGAAGGAACCCCAAACAAGCCTCTTAGCATATCATACACACATCCTTGGTCATGGAAGAAAGGTAAAACAACATAAGAAACATAAATAAGGGAAATAGGGGCTAAGGGAAAGAGAGAAAAGAGAGATAGTAATACTTAAATATCACAGATGAGTCGAAGCTCAAGCATAATGCACAACTTGTGCAACAACATTGCTAAACACAGATACTTAGCAAGGGCTAAGACAAAGAAACGGGGCTAACCCTCATTGTCAAAGTAGCAATAAAGAAGAAAGTATCAATACATAGCATAAGAAACATAGAACAACATCCCCGGAATGGAGGACTCACCGACTAGCTTGAGAGAAAATCGCACTAGCTGCATGAAGGAGGATGATAGCAAAATAAAGTTCCGGTTCCTACATGGTGATATCATGTAGGCAGAGTGTATGCTTTAGTAAGTTTTAATGTACAATATATGTAATATTAAATGCAACAAGAGATAGGCAACATGATCAAAATACATAATCATAGGCAATAGATAACATACTATCAATATGTCATGTATGAATGATACTTAAAGTAAACGTCCTAATATATAACTTATTATAGATAAGAATAGACCATCATCATAGACCAAGAAACAAGTACTCGAAATCCAAGGCTTAACACCTCCTTAGTAGTGGTCGAGGTACCAACCACTCAACAAGGTTAATGGACTTAACACCCTCCATCAAAGTGGTCAAGGTACCAACCCCTCAACAGAGTTAATGGACTTAACACCCTCCATCAAAGTGGTCAAGGTACAAACCCCTCAACAAAGTTAATGGACTTAACAACCTCCATCAAAGTGGTCAAGGTAAAAACCCCCTAACAAGGTTAATGGACTTAACACACTCCATTAAAGTGGTCAAGGTACCAAGACCTCCCACTAGGTTAATGGAGTTAACACCCTCCATTAAAACCTTCAATAGATCTTAGATTCATAGATCAAAAAATATGCTAAAACAATCACAATTTCATAAACCCCAACAAAGTGTGCAGTGAATTCCATAATAATCAAGACCCACGAGTAAATGAACTTTAAATCATGAAATTTTAGGTAAAAGCAAGGTTGAGTATCATGGGTAAAAGGAACCCATGAAAGAAACCCATATGCCTTAGCTTTGGAGAAGAACTTGATGAAGATTGGAGATGGAACTTATAGCTTGAAGGAGAATCTTGAGATCCGGATGAGGGTTTGAGACTAGAATTCTAAGAGAAATAAAAGACTGAGTGCTTGAGTGAGTATTGGGAATGTTTAGGATGATATTAGGGTGAAATATGGCTAAGTATAGGTATTTTCACATATGAGAACCCTTAGGATAAAGATTTAAAAGCCTTGGACCGAGTTAGAAAAAGAGTCACCAAAATTATACATGGGCACGTCACGGAAGCGACGAGGAAAGCCCACTGTTTTTAGCCCCATTTGGAATATCATAATTCGATTCACTTGCTTAAAAATCGGGGTTAGATCCATCCCTCACGTTTTGTAGATATATGGAAATTACGATTCCGGGTATTTCTGAGGCACATTTTCGGCACTTTTGGGTCATTTCAATATCTCCCGCTTGGGAACATTCGTCCTCGAATGTAAAAGAACCATATGTGACAAGAGTGATCATAAACAAATCAGCTCCAATATGAATGCAACATTACATTTAAAACACCATTTTCAAAATCTAAACATAACTGTAAAATCATTATAAGTTTGCCAACTTAAGCATTAATGTATATGCCTGACATAAAGGTTGAAACATAAGACTTGAAATCATATAAAAGGACTTGACGTGTTATATTAAGCTTGAATAGAATGAATGAGGTAAGGATATTGCTCCACCACGCCCTCTCCGGCTCCCTGAGAAACACTTTGGCCTTCACGATTCATCAAAGGGCCTTGATGAACACAACATCCTTATTAATTAACTTTTCACCTCTCCATCAAATACCCCCCACCGAGTCCTTCTCCCAAGACGATTATCCTCTACATCATCCACAATCATAACAAGTTCTACAGCACTAGAGTCACCAACATATCCCTTCAACATAGAAGCATGAAAAACCGGACAAACCATAACCATAACCCTAGGTAATCCCAATGCTTAAGCAACCTTACTACTAACCTCCCTCTTCATTGTACAAGGACTCACAATCCTAAACTCAATTGTCAACCTTAAACTCACCTACTCCACTTGGTAGCATAAACCACTATCCCCCCTTTGGGAGACAACCTCCACTCTACCATCTCTTCACCCAAAACATTCAACTGTAGTAAGGCGCAAGGGTAAGATTAATCTAGACCCCTTCAACAAAAGAAGATTGCGAACCATCAAGAATGCTACACCACCACACTCAACCTCTCCCACTTAAGTTGCCACCTCTCCCCACCATCATCAACATATGCTAGGCTACCAATATACACGCTACTTAGAGTACCGACGAAAACATTAGCCTCACCGGAGAAAAATAATGCACACTCAGATCATAATCCTTAAGGAGTTCTAACTACCTTCTTGTTGCCCACAAGTCACGCCTACCATATTTAGCAAACAACCTCTCATTTCCCAAGACTTGTAACTCTATCCTCAAATAATTCACAAGCATTAATTAAATCAATGCACCACAACTAGAGACTACCACAAACATGCCAAAATAGGATTTTAAGACCCTATTCCCAAAACCCATAAACATATCAGGTGTAATACAACCAAACAACTCAAACAATACTCCAATGCTCCCCTAGTCCAAAGAGACACTTAGGAATATCACCTACCCTGATCCTCACTTAGAGACAAAACCCGAAACAAAGATCAAACTTAAAGAATTAACTATCCCATTGTAGTTTTCCAAACAAATCGACCACCCAAAACCATCGTATCACACCCTTACGGGTTCTATGCCCATTGGAAACACCACATGCAAGTAGCCAAACCATCTCAAGACCTCTAATCCACAAACTAAGATCAAAAAATTTCAAGACAAGACCCCATGTAATAAGAACATAAACCATCCCTAGACCCTTATAGCAACAATACACTCACATAATCATACCCTACTAGCAAATAAAGGAATAATGAAAGGAAAATTAATCCCAAGAACCATTAAAGCATGCATAAAAATATCAAGAAAAGCCTCTACCATACTGGTAGCATCATCAGGCACCTCTTCCCCTCCTTACCTTTTTTGAAGAGCATAGAACCAATTACATCTTCGAGCATCTCCTTCATCAACATCACCACCTCTATCCTTTTTTTGACTTTGAGAACATTCAATTATCTTGTGACCCTCCTCTCCACAACCATAACAAGCATTGGTTTTCTTCAATCATGATCCATCATGGCGTCTACCACATTTTGGGCACCTATCATAAAGTACCATATTACTACTAACTTTGGGACTTTGGAACTTTCCATCACCATGGGCCCTCTTCGCCTCCATACCTCTCCTCTTCCTCAACTTTTCCTCCTCCATTTGTTTGGCATAGGTAATCAAGTGGGCTAAATCCATGTCACTAATCAACATAGTGGAACGGCACTCCTCATCACTAAGTCAGAGACACCCATCACGAACTTGTTCATCCTAGCCCTTGGGTAGGCAACCAAG
Source organism: Solanum clarkiae (assembly GCA_011800125.2). Classification (NCBI taxonomy): domain Eukaryota; kingdom Viridiplantae; phylum Streptophyta; class Magnoliopsida; order Solanales; family Solanaceae; genus Solanum; species Solanum clarkiae. The sequence goes on along the minus strand of JAABOM020075754.1, from coordinate 24,969 downwards.
TTGGGAGCATATTTAGATAGTTGGTTGAACTTGAGGGCCTACTCCCTCACACTCATAGCACCATGTTTCATGTTCATGAACTCCACTAATTTAGCTTCCCTAATCTTAAGTGGGATGAACCGATTAAGGACTGCCACCTTGAAATCCTTCCATAGCACCACATTGTCAACCCCCTTCTCTTCCTTCCATTGATTAAACCATATTTGTGCTACCCCTTTGAGTTGGTTAGCCACAAACTCCACCTTTTCCTCTAATCTAACTCCCATGATAGCCAATACCTTATAGACTTCATCAATGAACTCTTGAAGGACCTCATCAACCATTGGCCCATAGAATACCGGGGGATTCATCCTCATAAAGTCCCTCACTAGAGACGCTAGAGTAGGAGAATGAGAGGTTTGGCCCCTTGGGTAGCTTGATTAGCCACAACTTGTCCAAGCATGGTTAGAGCATCCCGAAGCTCATCATGAGCCAGTTGTTCACCAGGAGAGTGAGCTCTTCCTTCTCTTGTGCTAGGCATGATTTAGCATATCAAAGAACAATCATTAGGGGAAAATAACCTTACCTTAACTCTATAGAACGACATTGACCATGAAGAAGGGAATACTTTCCTAAAACATCTCATAACCTCTTACTCATAGTCGTAGTGCACAACACAACCATGACTAAGACCCTAATCGATGTGGTGTGTTGGACTCCAAGGATCTAACAACCTAGTGCTTTGATACCATTTTTCACGACCCAAGTCTAGGGCCCAGACGTGGCCGGCAAATGGGGAACCATAAGGAACCCCAAACAAGCCGCTTAGCATATTATACACACATCCTTGGTCGTGGAAGAAAGAAAAAATAACATAAGAAACATAAACAAAGGAAATAGCGGCTAAGGGAAAGATTGAAAAGAGAGAGAATAATACTTAAATATCATAGAGGAGTCAAAGCTCAAGCATAATACGCAACTTTCCCAATAACACCTCTAAATATAGATCTTAGCGGGGACCAAGATAAAGAAATCGGGTTCACCCTTATTGTCAAAGTAGCAATAAAAAAGAAAGTATAAATACATAGCATAAGAAACATAGACCAACGTCCGCAGAATGGAGGACTCACCAACTAGCTTGAGAGACAATCGCACTAGTAACGTAGAGGAGGAGGATGGCCAAATGGAGCTTAGGTTCCTACATTGTGATATCATGTAGGCATAGAGTATGCATTAGTAAGTTTGAATATACTAAGTATATAGGATGCAATGCAACAAGAGATAGGCAACATGATCAAAATTCATAATCATAAGCAATAAATAGCATACTATCAATATTACACGTATGAATGATACTTGAAATATAACATGCTTATATAGAACATATTATGTAGATAAGAATAGGTTATCATCATAGACCAAGAAACAAGTACTCGGAACCCAAGGCTTAACACCCTGGTAGTGATTGAGGTACCGACTACTCAACAAGGTTAATGGACTTAATATCCTCCATCAAAGAGGTCAAGATACCAACCCCTCAACATGGTTAATTGACTTAGCACCCTTCATCGAAGTGGTCAAGGTACTAACCCATCAACAAGTTTAATGGAATTATCACCCTCCATCAAAGTGGTCAATGTACTAACCCTCAAACAATTTAATGGACTTAACACCCTCTATCAAAGTGGTCAACGTACCAACCCCCCTCCCAAACTAGGTTAATGGACTTAACACCCTCCATTAAACCCTTCAATGGATCTTAGACTCATAGCTCAAAACATGCTAAAACGATCAGAATTTGATAAACCCGAACAAGGTGTGCAGTAAATTTCATAATAATCAAGATCCATGAGTAAATTAACTTTAAATCATGCAATTTTAAGTAAAAAGAAGCTTGGGTATCATGGGTGAAAGGAACCCATGGAAGAAACCCACATACCTTAGCTTTGGAGATGAACTTGATGAAGATTGGAGATGGAGACCTGAAGGTTGAAGGAGAATCTTGAGATCCGGATGAGGGTTTGAGACCTGAATTTTGAGAGAAATATAAGACTAAGTGTTTGAGTGAGTATTGAGGAATGTTTAGGATGACGTGAGGATAAAGTATGGCTAAGTATAGGTATTTTCATGAATGGGAAGACTTAGGACTAAGACTTAAAATTTTTGGACGGAGTTGCAAAAAAAGTCACAAAAATTATAGAGGCCGCAATGCGGAAAGCCCACTGTTTTCAGCACTAGTTGGAAAATCCTAATTCGATTTGGTTGCTTCAAAACTTGGGTTAGACCCATTTCCCACTCAATTTGACCCCCTAAACCAGAATGTGAATTTGGATTTTAACAAATTGATTTTTAGATATATGAAAATTATGATTCTAGGCATTTCTGAGGCACATTTTCGGCACTTTTTAGGTCGTTTCAATATCTCCCATTGGGAACATTCGTCCCTGTATGTAAAAGAAAAGGACTTGACAAGTGTGATCATAAACAAATAAGACCCTACGTGAATGCAACATTACATTTGAAACACCCTTTTCAAAATCTGAACATAAGTGTAAAATCATCATAAGTTTGTCAACTTAAACATGAATGTATATGCATGACACAGGAACTGAAACATAAGACTTGAAATCATAGAAAAGGACTTGACGTGTTAACATTAGCTTGAATAGAATGAAATAGGTATGGATATTGCTCCTCTGTGCCCGCTTCGGCTACCTGAGAAACACTTTCGCCTTCACGATGCATCCAAAGGGACTTGACGAACACCACATCCTTATTAATCTACTTTCCACCTTTCCATCCCATAACCCCCACCGGGACCTTCTCCTAAGCCAACTTATCTTCAATATCAGCCACAATCTTAACGAGTTCTATAGCACTAGTGTCACCAATACATCCCCTCAACCTAGAAGCATGAAAAATCAGACAAACCATAACCATAACCCTAGGTAATGCCAATACTTAAGCAACCTTACTAACCTCCCTCTTCATTCTACAAGGAATCAGAATCCTAAACTCAATTGTCAACCTTAAACCCACCTAGTCCACTTGGTACCATAAACCACCATCTTCCCCTTGGGAAACAACTTCCACTCTACCATCTTTTTACCCAAAACTTACAACTCCAATTATGCAGAATCAAGGTTTAGTTTAATCTAGACCCCTTCAACCAAAGAAGATTTGGAACCATCAAGAATGCTACACCAGCATAGTCAACCTCTCCCACCTAAGTTGTCATCTCATACCACCATCATCAATATATGCTAGGCTACCCATAGACACCCTACTGAAAGCACCGACCATAACATTAACCTCACCAAAGAAAAATAATGCACACTTATATCATAATCCTTAAGAAGTTCTAACCACCTTCTTGTTGCACACCACTCATGCCTACCATATCTAGTAAATAACCTCTCATTTCCAAAGAGATGCAACAGGACCCCCAAATAATTCACAAGCTCTAATTAAATCAATGCACCACATTGGAGAGTAGCAGAAACATGCCAAAGTAGGATTTTAAGACCTTATTACTGAAACCCATAAACATAGCCGGTGCAAGACAATCAAACAACTCCTACAATACTCAAACGCTCACCCCTAGTAAAGAGAGACACTTAGGAATATCACTCACCCTTATCCTCACTTAGAGACAAAACCCAAAACAAAGATCAATCTTAGAGAAGTAACTATCCTATTGTAGTTTTCCAAATAAATCGACCACTTAAAACCATCGTATCACACCCTTACGGGTTCTACACCCATTGAAAACACCATATGCAAGCAACTGAACCACCTACAGACCTCCGATCCACCAAGTAAGATCAACCAAAATCTCAAAGTAAGACCCCATGTAATAAGAACATAAACCACCCCTAAACCCTTCTAGCAACAATAGACTCACATAATCATACCCTAATAGCTACAAAAGGAACAATAAAAGGAAATTTGACCCTTGGGACCATCAAAGCATGCACAATAATATCAATAAAAGCCTCTAACATACTGGTATCATCATCGGGCTCCTCTTCCCCTCCTTGCCTTCTTTGAAAAGCGTAGAACTAATTACTTTTTGGAGCATCCCCTTGATCAACATAACCACCTCTACCCTTTGTGCGCCTATGAGGACAATCCGTTATCTTGTGAACCTCCTCTCCATAACTATAACAAGCATTGGTTTTCTTTAAGTACAGGCCACCATGGCGTCTAGCATATTTTGGGCACCTATCACAAAATACCATATTATCACTAACTTTGGGACTTTTGAACTTTCCTTCACCATGGGCCCTCTTTGCCTCCTTACCTCTCCTCTTCCTCAAAGTTTCCTTCTCTATTTGTTCGGTATAGGTTATCAAGTGGGCCAAAATGATGTCACTAATCAACTCATGAACTCCACTAATTTTGCTTCCCTAAGCTCAAGTGGGAAGAACCGATTAAGGAAAACCTCCTTGAACTCCTCCCATAGCACCACATTATCAACCCCCTTCTCTTCCTTCAATTTACTTAACAATATTTGTGCTACCCCTTTGAGTTGGTAAGCCGCCAACTTCGCCTTTTCCTCTGATCTAACTCCCATGATATCCAATACCTTGTAGAATTCATCAATGAACTCTTGAGGGTCCTCATCAACCTTTTGCCCGTAGAATACCGACGGATTCATCCTCATAAAGTTCCTCACTTGAGACACTGGAGTAGGAGCATGAGAGGTTTAGGCCCTTTGGGTAGCTTGATTAGCCACAACTTGAGCCAGCATGATGAGAGAATCCCGAAGCTCATCATGAGTTTGTTGTTCCCCATTTTCTTCCTCTTGTGTTAGGCATTATCTAGCATATTGAAGAACAATCATTATGGGAAAATAACCTCACCTCAACTCTATAGCATGACATTGACCATGAAGAAGGGAACACTTTCCTAAAATGTTTCATAGCCTCTTACTAATAGTTGTAGTGCATAAAACAACCATGTATAAGACCCTAATCGATGCAGTGTGTTGGACTCCAAGAATCTAACAACCTAGTGCCTTGATACCATATTTTTCATGACCCAAGCCTAGGGCCTAGACTTGACCAGCGAATGGGAAACCCGAAGGAACCCCAAACAAGCCTCTTAGAATATCATACAAACATCCTTGGTCACGGAAGCAAGACAAAACAACATAAGAAACATAAACAAGGGAAATAAAGGCTAAGGGAAAGAGAGAAAAGAGAGAGTAATACTTAAATATCATAGATGAGTCAAAGCTCAAGTGTAATACAAAACTTGTCCAGCAATGCATCTAAACATAGATTCTTAGCGGGCCAAGATAAAACAACCGGGCTCACCCTCATTGTCAAGGTAGAAATAAAGAAGAAAGTATCAATACATAGCATAAGCAACATTGACCAACTTCTTTGAAATGTAGGACTCGCCAACTAGCTTAAGGGACAATCGCATTAGCTATGTGGAGGAGGAGGATGGCCAAATAGAGCTCTGGCTTCTACATTGTGATATCATGTAGGCATACAATATGCGTTAGTACGTTTGGATATACTAAGTATGGGATGCAACGCAATAAGAGATAGAAAACATGATCAAAATGCATAATCATAAGCAATAAATAACATACTATAAATATGACATGTATGAATGATACTTGAAGTAAAACTTTCTTATATAAGACATATTACGTAGATAAGAATAGACCATCATCGTAGACCAAGCAACTAGTACTCGGAATCCAAGGAATAATACCCCTTGGTAATGGTCAAGATACCAATCCCTCAACAAGGTTAATGGACTTAACACCGTCCATCAAAGTGGTCAAGGTACCAACCTTTCAACACGGTTAATGGACTTAACATCCTCCATCAAAGTGGCCGCTGTACCAACCCTCAACTAGGTTAATGGACTTAACACCCTCTATCAAAGTGGTCAAGGAACTAACCCCTCAACAATGTTAATGGACGTAAAACCCTCCATCAAAGTGGTCAAGGTACCAACCCCCCAGCAAGGTTAATGGAATTAACACCCTCCATCAAACTCTTCAATGGATCTTAGATTCATAGATCAAAACATGCTAAAATGATCACAATTTCATACACCCCAACAAAATGTGTAGTGCATTTCGTAATAGTTAAGACCCATGAGTAAATCAACTTTAAGTCATGCAATTTTAGGTAAAAGGAAGCATGGGTATTATGGGTGAAGTGAAAGCATGAAAGAAACCCACATACCTTAACTTTGGAGATGAAGTTGATGAAGATTGGAGATGGAGACTTGTTGCTTCAAGGAGAATCTTGAGATCCGGATGAGGGTTTTAGACTTTAATTTTGAGAGTAATATAATACTAAGTGTTTGAGTGAGTATTGGGGAATGTTTAGGATGATATGAGGGTGAAATATAGCTAAGTATAGGTATTTTCACATATGGGAGCAATTAGGTCAAAGACTTAAAATTCTTGGACCGAGTAGCAAAAATAGTCACAAAAATTGTACAGGGGCACATCGTTGAAGCGACGTGGAAAGCCCATTGTTTTTAGCCCCACTTGGAAAATCATAATTCGATTCGGTTGCTTAAAAATCTGGGTTAGACCCATACCCCACTAGATTTTCTCCACCCCCCCTGAAAACAAGAATATGTAGTCAGATTTTCAAAATAATGAATGGATTTTTAGATATATGAAAATTACAATTTTAGGCATTTCTGAGGCATACTTTCAGGCACTTTTGGGGTCGTTTCATGTATAGATCCACACTAGGGGTTATCCCAGCTAGCAAGGTAGGACAGATCTAATATTAAAAGTTTTAGCCATGTTAATTTAGAATGAGCATCAAAGCACTAGAGAGTCAATTGACTAAACTGTAATTGCAAGTGAAATAAGCACATCCTTGACATCTTGTAAGTAACAAAATCAAATAATCAAGTGAACTAAGTGGTATGAACCCCATTAAAACTAGCTTTAAACCAATTTTTGTAGAAACATTATGAAAACCTTCCTTTATGTGCATGATAATGATGAGCCAATGTATGAACAAGGATTGTACCATAATAAAAGTGAGAATACGCAATCAATTCAATGCATGCAATCAATGTTATCAAAATAAGGCACACAAGATTAGAAATTCATTCCACTACCTCCACGTTATGAGATCCAACTTCTCCTCAAACAAAGTCTTGGGCCTAAAAATTTAATAATAAATAAAAAAATATCAATACTGTCACGCCCCAAAGTCCTATTAAGGAAGACTACAACCCATTGTTGATAAGGCTTGGGAGAATCAACCTATACCTATGCACTTTCTATACATATTGTAAGGGGTTTTCATATTCAATATGCTTTCAAGAAAGTAGACAGTAATAACAAGCTAAAAGGAAATGCATATACCTAGGTCGCTCGAGCCACGTTGTCTAAAGTACAAGACATGACCACACTTTAATTTACATAGTCTACAAAGCCTCTAGATAAGGAACAATACCTGATAAGGGTCAGGACAGGCCCCATCTCATGAATAACTATATAATGCAAAAATATATGCTCTAGACACACAAAGCTCTGAAGTAACCTGGAGCTTGGCAACAATAACTGCATATCCTGTACTCCTACTGGGAAGAGCTACTAGCACCTGTATTTTGTAGCATGAAATGCAGGTCTCTTGTAAGGGACGTCAGTACAAGATAATGTATTGGATATGTAAGGCAGGAAGTATTGTACAATTAATAAGAACTCAAATGAAATCATGCACTGATGTAAGGATGAGAGACCACCTTTAGTCATATTGTGGAACCATGTACTTTATGTCCTTTTTATTACTTTTCCTTTTTTTACTGTATAATCTATGCACAACATATAATACAAATGACCATCCGATCAGTGGTAAATTAATATTGAGATCGGCCAATGCTAGGCTTTCCTTTCACCACTAGGATACCTCCCGTAATAAGATTTACCCCTTCTAGGTAATTCTTCCACCCCTAGGGCTACTACCCATCAATAAGCAACTTACTTTATTTTTCAATTACTTTTGAGATGATTCTGCTGCTGGCCATAACATTGGAGTTGTACGACCATAGATATAACATATGACATGTAAAGAACTATACAATACAATACCACAATGAAAAGAGTAGGTTACACAAATAATGAAGAGTGTAGGGGATGAAACAAATCATGAACTTTATTTGGAAACAAGAACCCATATATCTTGGTATCCAAGTATGTATGTAGATCTGAAAATGACTATGTATTGGAGCATATGAACATGTAAAAGTGTGGATACATGGTTGTTTGTTATGTCAAAGTTGGTAAGTGCCTTTATGTACCAAGGAAGAATCTAGATTTCATGCCAATGTAATACGAAATCGAGTAGCCTTACATACCTCTTTGTATGACCTCGCTATTACCTCAAAATAGCCTTCCTTTCCTCCAAATATTCATCTATAATATAGTAGCTCATAAAACTAGTATTTAGAAACCAATAGATACATATTGACAGTCCAATCTTATAAAACAATAACACACGAGCATCAAGCGTGCAATTATCAACCTCACTGTATTCTTTCAACCTTTCCGCCTCTAATAGTATTTTCTCAGAGACATTCTCATATATATATCATGTACAACTTGTTTTAGTGCCATAAATTTCTCATAAGAGCCCACAAATCACAATACATAACAATTCTACACAACACACAAATAGGCGGCATAACGTTATATCCCTTCGCTACATTTCGACGTCAGCAATTCCAAACCTGTTCCAACTTTAACCAAACTTCCTCCACCATAATTGCACATAAAAGAAGTGGTAAAATAGTGAAAAAATAGTTCTAAAGTATATGGAGAACGTGAAACAACAATCTTCGATTATCATCCCAATAGTTCCAATTAAGAGCACAATTACGATATTGCACAAGAACTCTTTTTTTCGGGCTATAAAAATGGTGCAGCATCCTCATTATATCACTACAAAACTAAACATTATTAAAAACAAAAACTTTACATTATAATACATCCATCCAAGAAGATAAAAACCTCTTAATAAACAAGAAAAGTTCACAACAATCTTTAGAATACATGTTGTCGAAAATCCCTGCACAAATACAACCAGTCTATTTCCCTTATCTTTCATGAAAAACAATACCCAAAAACATAGGTATAATTACTTACCTTTACCTTCAAGTTGTAATGATCCAAACCTAGGGCCTAGGCATGACATGTTGCAAGGAGAACCCGAAGTGACCCCAAGCAAGCCTCTTAGAACATCATTACACATCCTTGGTCACGAAAGCAATAAATCAAGCATCAAGAGATAATAAAGTAGGACAACCGGGCTAAGGGAAAGAAATTTCATACCATAGACATCAAGAACAATAGATCGAGGCTCTTAACATAGATACATAACATGTCCAACAAACACCTATAATACATAGATAAGATCAGGGGCCAAGACAAACTAATTGGACTTACCCTCATAGTCTAAATAGACAATAAAGAAGAATGTCTCAATAAATAATAAGAGTAACATAAACTAAGGTCCCCGAAGTGGAGGACTCACCAACTAGCTTGATTAGATAAAACTAGCCAAGTGGAGGAGGATGAGAAGCTTCGGCACCAGTTCCTACATGGTGATATCATGTAGGCATATAGTAAGTGTTAGTACATTTGAATGTACTAAGTATGCAGGATGCAATGCAACAAGAATTAGGCATCATAATCAAAATGCATAAGAATAGAAAATAGGCATAATATAGCAATATGGCATGTATGACAATGCATAAGTAAAGCATGCTTAAGTAGCTCGTGCTCATATAGGATAACATATGTGTAGAAGTGACCAAGCTAGATTTTCAAAGTACAAAGCCCTTGGTAGGTTAGTGATGATGTCGCCCCATCACCTGGTGGAGAAGTACAAACCCTTCCCTAGGTTGGTGATAATGCCAGCCGATAACCTAGGTGGAGAAGTACAAACCCTTTAATAGGTTGATGAGTACAAACTCCCATTTGGGTTAGTGATGATGTCGCCCCATTACTAGATGGAGAAGTACAAACCCTTTCTTAGGTTGATGAGTACAAACCCCAATCTAGGTTATCCTGGTTCTTAGTCCCTCCAGATTGGGCATGGTCTAGTGCAACACTTTATATAGAATTTATCATATACATAAGTTCATTTAATCATCATATAGTCATTCATATCATATCTCATGCTTTGTACCTTCAACTCCTCAAGAAACCACATTCGGACATTTTATGAAACACTTAGAGGATGTGTAATGCTAGTATAAAACCATGAAATATAGAGATGAAATCATACAAGAAAATTCATTATAAAACCATCAAAATCAACACATTGCAACACCCTCAAGCAACATACATCAAAATCCCTTCTCAAATCTTACAATAGATCAAAGATTTTTAGCTCAAAACTTAAAAAATAGTCACAATTTCATATAGCTTTAACATAGTGTGTAGTGAATTTCATAATAATCAAGAGCCATAATCATCTTTAAATGATGCAATTTGATTCAAAGGAGACTTGGGTATCATGGGTGAAAGGAATGCATAAAAGAAACCCATATACCTTAGCTTAGAGATGAACTTGGTGAAAATTTAGGGATGGAGACTTGAAGATTGAAGAAGAACCTTGAAGGAAAACCTTAGCTTAGTATGAGGGTTTGGGACTTGAACTTGGGATTAAAAATATGGCTAAGTGTTTGAGTGAGTATTGTGGAATGTTTAGGAAGATATGAGGGTTAAATTTGGCTATGTATAGGTAAAAATACGTTTGCGAACAATTAGGCCCTAAACTTAGAAATTTTGTAGTGAGTAAAAAAAAGTCCCAAAATAAGTAGAAGCGCGTTCCGAAAGCGACGCGAAAATCTCACTGGAAATCGCACCATGGGATTTTTATATTTTGATACGGTTTCTCTAAAATTGGGGTTAGACCCTTTTACCCTTAATATTTACCCCCTGAACAAGAATATGAAGTTGAATTTTCAAAATAACAAACGAATTTTGAGATATATGAAATTTAAAATTTCAGACATTTTCGAGGCACGTTTTTGGGCACTTTTTGGGGTCGTTTCACAAGTTTTAGGGCTTCCAAGAACCCTAAAAGTCTCTTGTGGCTGCTTGTAAAGTGAAGAATGAGTTGAGAGAAAACTTTGGAAAAAAATCCAATTTTTGTTCAATGTTAGGTGACTTGAGTGAGCTGTTTAAAAGACCCTTTTAAGGGAGCACATTGAGTGAGCTGCTTATAAGCCCCTTTTAACGGAGCACTTGGCCAAGTTACTATAACATTTTAAGCCTTATTTTATCATATTAATAATGTACCATTTTTCCCCTTTCACTCGAGTCTTATTGGGTTGGAAATTTATGAGCTTTGGCTGCCCAGTTTTCTCTTTTCCTTTTTCTTGATTTGGGTGTAAATTATTAAGTGGGTTGTGATGTACTTAGAAACTTTTATTACTCATATTGGACTACAAATATTGTCCATTTACAATTCTAAAACATGGGCTAAAATTATACCCTTAATACAGACTTTATTCATAATTGAACTTGGACAGATTCAGCGTCGGGCCTCGTCTCCGTCTAGCTAGCAAATTTAAGCTAAGCAAGTAGGTGACTCACCTGCTAGCTTCCTAAGTCCTACAAGCACCTCACTTCTCTCACTTCATTTAAGGCTGCGATTCTCCTCAATTTTACTTAAAACCTATATACACTCAACCCTCTTAAGCATTAGACGTACATATCACCCTCTAATTTGAGATTCAAGTACTTTTTAAAAATGGGTGCCGATTTGACCAAACTATATCATGTTCCATTTGCATGAGAATAGTATATGTAAGAGGCGGGGTGTTACAAGTACCTCACTGCCAAACATAAAGCTAAGGAATCACAAGGACTCAGAAATAGTATATGGAGAGGAAAAACTCAAGGGACGCCACCTTACCCCTAAATACTAGTCCAATAACAAATGAAAGAATCAAGAGATGGCTTAAAAGCAAGTACGGAGAAATATCTCTAGGATCAATTCCTTACCCCAGTAATATAAGTCTTGGACTATGTTAGAACATTAATAAGTCAAACCTAAGGCTACACCATTAGGAAAAAACCCTAATGGATGTCACTCTAGGTACAAGGGCAATGAAAATCATATCATTGTATCTATGGCACTAACCTAGTCTAACGTCACTCACATAACTACTAAAAGATATTTGTTTTAAATCACACCAAAAATAATGCCCCAAACCTAGGCTATGATCTCCAAAGAACTACAATAATCTAAGGCTCAACCAAAAATCATGAAAATAGGAAAAGATGGGAGTAAATCAAATACTATGTGAATACAATCCAAATTTGCATGAAATTTATACAACACATTATCTTGTAGGAATTAGTAAAGCAAGGAGATCCCTTCCTACTATAAAGCCAATCACACACGTTATATGTCCAATGCACAAGATTTATCCACATCTTGAATTGCCTCTAATAATAGCTTGTTGTCAAAATATTGATCACCATATCAATATAGGTATTCTGATACAACATTGCATTTTTTAGAGTTGGATTCAAAATCGAGTCTAAAATGAGCTTGTCGGACACATGATAAGAATTCTAAAGTTTGTAAATGAATTGTTGAGCTTGTATCCCACATTTGGACACAATTTGATGCTCGAAAATGAAGGAAGTTAGTTAATAAAAGAAAATCATCAATAGATCTAAAGAGCAAGAACATTGCAGTCCCTTTGGACAAAAAATTACCTACATAGAATGATTTATACTCTTTCTCAAGCACATCCACACATACCAACCATCAATACAAACTCAACACACTTTGAATAAACTCAAACAGAGATATAAAACTGAAGATTTTGTAATTTGATGTATGAGAAATGACTAAGTTTGCGTTATAAACAAAATATAATAGCCATGGGTCCTTCTCCGTGAATGCAGGGACCAGGTCCACAAACACGAAGGGTAACCCTCACCTTTCTTCCTAAACATGGAGACCGGCTCCTCGAATGTGTATGTTACCCAAGATCATTCTGTGCTAATGCAAGGACTAGGTCTGCAAGTGCAAAGACTTCTAAGGTTTCTCTCTATAAATGCATGGACCAGGACCACAATCTTGGAGGGAAAAAGAGAATGCACCAATTGATCCACACTGTCAGAAACTTCTCTGATGGGTTGCTTGGATTCATTCAAAATCTCATGCAAGCAAGAAAATATGCTATTGATGAGTCCATATTTTGGACTTAGCTTTTAAATGGGAATAAAATGAAATGTTTTCTTCAATGTACTATTATTCCTCATAGATTCACTAATATATGTTTTTTATGCCAATATTGAGAATAAAAGTGCATGGAAGGGAAAGTCTCAATAATACAGGATGAAGGAGAAAAAGTGCCTAAAATACAGTCAAAAGCAGTATCACCGACCCATTTGGTAGATCACTGAATGGTCACACTGACCGCCTAATGTTGTAGAGTCAAGACCTCCAAGTGTGTTGCAAAATATGATGCTGGTAAAGGTTTGATGGATCACCGAACAAGATCAGTGATGCACAGTGGCATCATCTAAAGTTGTAGAGACTAAGGCCCTTATCAAATGATTAAACAGGTTATCAAGTGCACATTTTTCCTACTACTAATGTGCTCAACGATGGCTGATCTTGATAGCTATTTGGTAAATCATGCACAAAATTAGTGAAATTCATAAGAAATATATCTTATATTTGGGAAGGACTAATTGGTACTGTCACGACCTAAGCCTAAGACCTAGACGTGACATGGCGAATAGGAACCCGAAGGGACCCAAACAAGCCTCTCAAATCAATCACACATCCTTCCTCACGAAAGCAAAGTAAACAACGAGAAGAGATATAAGAAAAGAGGAAACAGAACTAAGGGAAATCTTGATGTTCATAAAAATATAAAGATTCAAGCTCATAGCATAAGTATGTCATAATATCCAACAACAGCTCTAACATTGAATGGAGCGGGGACCAAAACACTTTCTGGGCTCACACTCATAGTCACAAGTGTTTAACATCAAGAAGTCTCAAAATAGTAAGAGTAATATAGATAGTGTCCTCGGACTTGAAGACTCACTAAAGCTTGCTTCAAAGGATCGCACTAGACATGTAGAGGAAGATAATCAAGTTGAGCTCCGGTCCCTACATGTTAATATCATGTAGGTATAAAGTATGTGTTAGTATATTTGAATGTAACAACTATGAGGGATGCAATTCAACAAGACATAGACTAACATAGTCAAAATGCATAATCATAAGCAATAGATATATAATCTCAATATGGCATGCATGATCAATAATCCTAATAAAACATTCTTGTGAATCATTCATCTGCCGGAGTTCTATGGGTCTACAGTGTATGAGGATCCTCATGAATTTATTGGTGAGGTGTACAACGTAATGGCTATCACTGGGGTTATATCGGAGGAGAAGGCAGAGTTGGCGGCTTACCATCTCAAGTGGGTGGCTCAAATATGGTATACACAATGGAAAGCGAAGAAGGGGAACAACAATGTGATCCTTTGGGAAAAGTTAAGGTAGCATTTCTCAACCGGTTCTTCCCTCTTGAGCTTAGGGAGACCAAAATGATGGAGTTCATGAATTTAAAGCAAGTATCCACGAGTGTGAGGAAGTATGCTCTCAAGTTCAACCAACTCTCCAAATATACTCCACAAATGGCTGCATATCTAAGGTCTAGAATGAACAAATTTGTGATGGGGTATCCGATTTGGTTAATGAGAAGTGCCATGCCGCTATGTTGATAAGTGACATAGATTTGTCCCAGCTAATGATATATGTAGAACAACTAAAGGGGGAGAAGCATAGAAAAAGGAGTAGTGGTGAGACCAAGAGAGCTTATTTTGAGGGTAGGTTCCAAAGTCCCACGAGTGAGCGGTTTCATCAAGGCCAAGGGTCTGCTCATGCTCCTAATAGAAGGTTTGGCAATGAAAACCCAAGGGTCCAAGGGGATGGTAGTGTGGTTCCTAGTGCTATGTGTCCGAAGTGTGGTAAGGGTCATAGTGCCCCATGTTTGAAGGACACCAATACTTCTTTTGGTTGTATTGAAGTGGGACATAAGGTGATGGATTGTCTTTGTAATCATAAAAAGGGTAGGGATGTTCTTCCACAAGGTGCAAATGCGGTTCCTAAATGAATAGGTACAAAAAGGCGGTGCTCCAAGGCAAAATAGGTTATATGCTCTCCATGGGAGACAAGGGGTAGATGAGGTGCTCGATGTTGTCACCGGTATGTTAAAACTCTTTAATGTTAATGTGTATGCATTGCTAGACCTGGGTGCCACACTTTCTTTAGTTACTTAAAACGACTCCAAAAGGTGCCCAAAAATGTATCTAGGAATGCCTGAAATTTTAAATTCCATATATCTCAAAATCCATGCGCGATATCAAAAATCCGATTTCATATTCTTGTTCAGGGGGTCAAAATTAAGGGAAGAAGGGTCTAACCTCAATTTAAGAGCAAACGATTAGGAATTTCATTTTTTGTAATTTTTCTTATCCAGAATCGCTCCACCATAGCATAGCGACGCGCACTGTCACAGACATATGTTAATTTGGCCTCCATGATAGTACTGCACCACGAACCAGATTCGAACCTGTGTATTTCGTTGCTAGTATTTTTATCTCGGTCCAACACTTTTAAGTCTTGGACCAAAATGTTCCCAAATGGGTTTTTACCTATACTTAGCCTTATTTAACCCTCATATCATCCTAAACATTTATCAATACTCACTTAAATACTTATCCATATCTTCATTCCTGAATTCAAGTCCTAAATCCTCATCCTAAGCTAACATTTTCCTTCAAGGTTCTTCTTCAAGCTTTAAGTCTACATCTCCGATCTTCAACAAGTTCATCTCCAAGCTAAGGTATGTGGGTTTCTTTCATGGGTTCCTTTCACCCTTGATACCCAAGACTTCTTTTTCTCAAATTGCATGATTTAAAGTGGATCTACAAAATGGATCTTGCTTATTATGAAATTCACTGCACACTATGTTAAAGCTATGTGAATTTGTGACTGTTTTGTCATGTTTTGAGCTATAAATCTTTGATGTATTGCAAAATTTGAGGAGGGCTCTTGATATATGTTGCATGAGGGTGTTGCAAGGTGTTGATTGATGGTTTTACAATGGATTTTATTGCATGATTTCATCTCTATATTTCATGTTTTTATACTAGCAGTACACACCCTCTAAGTATTTGATAAAATATCCAGATATGGTTTCTCGAGGAATTGAAGGTCCAAAGCATGAGATATGATATGATTGATTATATTATGGTGAAATGAACTTATGTATATGATAAATTCTATATAAAGTGTTGCATTAGACCATGCCCAATCTAAGGGGACAAGGAAATCGGATAACCGAAATGGAAGACTCACCAACTATCTTGAGAAGGTCGTGCTAGCCACGTAGAGAAGGATGCTCAAGAGGGACTCCGATTCCTACATGGTAATATCATGTAGGCAAGAGTATGCATTAATATGTTTGAATGTACTAAGTATGTAGGATCCAATGCAACAAGAGATAGGCATCATAATCAAAATGCATAACAATAGACAATAGGCATTAATTTAACAATATTGCATGTATGATCAGTGCTTAAGTAACTCATGCTTATATAGGATAGCATATGTGTGGAAAAGACCAAGCTAGATTTTCAAAGTACAAACACCTTGGTAGGTTGGTGATGATGCCGCCCATCACCTAGGTGCCAAGGTACAAACCCCTTAATAGGTTAACAAGGTACAAACCCCTTGATAGGTTAGTGACGATGCCACTCCATCACCCTGGTGCTAAGGTACAAACCCCTTGATATATTACCAAGGTACAAACCCCTTGATAGGTTAGAGGATGGTCACACCCTACCTCCCATGGTGATTAAGGCATACCCTTCAATTGGCTATGGTCAATTTAACACTATATATAGAGAGATATCATACACATACTTTCCTTTTATCATCATAATAACATCATATACATGGTCTTCTTTCATCATCATAACATCATTTATAACATAAGACATGCTTTGGACTTTCAATTCCTCAAAAAAACATAACCAGATATATTTATCAAACGCTTTGGGGTGTGTAATGAAGGTAAAAAACCATATAATTTAGAGATGAATTTATGCAAGAAAATTAGTGGTAAGACATTTAATCAACCTTGCAACACCCCCAAGACATTCATATCAAAACCCCTCATCAATTCCAACATTAGATCTAAGATTTGAAGCTCAAAACATGCTAAAACAATCATACTTTCATGAACTAAAATCACTGTGCAATAAATTTCTCAATATAGAAGGCCCATACGTATAATTAACTTTAAATCATGCAATATTAATTAAAACAGGGTTTAAGAACCATGGGTGAAAGGACCCGATGGTTCAACACCATATAGCTTAGGTCTAGAGTTTTTTGGAATTGAGATTGGGAAGAATGGAGACTTGGAAATGATCTTTGAATCTAATCTTGTTCTTGGGTTCCCTTGAAATTGAATTGGGTCTTGATAGAGGATTTTGAGAGAGTTTAGAGTGTATTTGAAATGAGAGTAATGAGTTTGAACCTTTTGAAATATTGTTTAGGTCTTTTAGGAAGGTTAAGATAACATTGGAAGTCTAAAAAAGGGCATTAGAGTAATTAAAATTTACAGAGATGCCATAGGTGAACGGATGGAAAAAATGGCAAAGTGTCGTCTCACTGGAGACTTCATTAGTCTTATCACACTCCATTATTCATATGGAGTTCCCGTGTGAAGTGCCTTAGTGAAAAAAAATGGAAGTTGGGAAACATGGAAAAATTGACGTCTCGTCACTTTGATGGCTTTCAAGGATCGTGTAGTGTTACACGGCCCGTGTACTGGTCCTTCCCACCTCACTTAGAAAAGAAAATGTTATTGGCCACCATACACCTAGGTGACATGGCCCCTGCCCCTTCACATGAGCCGTACAAGACCACACTGCCCGTATGGGTGCCCGTGGGACTTCACTGTAGGAGGGTCTCACGAAAACGGTCACAACTCCTACATCCGACGTCGAAATGAGGTGAAACAAAGTGCGTTCCGAAGCTAACTCATGAAGTTTTTCATTTGACTTTTCGTGGGCCACCTAGTTATAAAAATGCTAAGAGTTATGCTAGTTCAAAGTTGACCTTTGTATGAAACAACACCCAAAAATCAACTTGGAGGTAAGTCTTGGACTCGTTTAGGTAATAGGAGTCTCCCATGAACCTAATACACCCCAAAACTGACCAAGTGAGGCTTAAAACATGGATACATTAGAGAATAGAGTTATCGGGTGTCACATCTTAATGCTTATTTTATTGCTTCCGCGACTAAGGATGTGTAATGATGTTCTAAGAGGCTTTCTTGAGGTCCTTTTTGGGTTCCTTGCACCGTGTTACCCCTAAGCCCTAGCCTTAGATTTTGACAAATTTGATAATAAAGCATTAGGTTGATAGATTCCCGGAGTACAACACACCACGTCGATTTGAGTTCTATTCATGGTTGTGAAGCGCGTCATGAATTTGAATAGGAGGCTATGAGAAATTTTAGGAAATATTTCCCTTCTTCATGTTGTAAGTTGTTCTATACAATTGTGTCATGTATTCCCCCCTAACGATTGTTATTTGCTATGTTAGATCTTGCCAAACACTAGAGGAAGAAGGGCCCAAACTCCAAAAGACCAACCTATCAATGGTGAGCTTCAAGATGCTCTCACTATGCTTGCCCATGGTGTGGCCAACCAAGTAAACCAAGGGACCCAAGCCCCTCATGCTAGTACCCCAGGAGATAGGGTGAGAGATTTTATGAGGATAAATCCTTCGGTGTTCTATGGGTCAAAGGTGGATGAAGACCCACAAGAGTTCTTGGATGAGGTCTACAAGATCTTGAATACCATGGGTGTTGGGCCAAATGAAAAGGCAGAGTTGGCAGAGTACCAACTCGAAGGGGTGGCCCAAATATTCTATGATCAATGGAAGGGTGAGAAGGGAATTAGTATGTGGTGCTTTGTGAGGAGTTCAAATTGGCTTTCCTTAATCTGTTTTTCCCTCTTGAGCTTAGGAAAGCTAAGTTGGTGGATTTTATGAACTTAAAAGGTGCTATGAGTGTGAGAGAGTATGCCCTCAAGTTTAATCAACTTTCAAAGTATGCTCCTCATTTGGTGGTCGATCCTAGATCTAGGATGAATAAGTTCGTGATGGGGGTCTCCGAATTGGTAAGTGAAGAATGTTGGTTCGACATACTAATTAGTGACATGGACTTGTGTTATTTGATGGCCTTGCCGAGCAAATGGAGGAGGATAAATTGAGGATGGGAAGGGGGCATAAGCCAAGAGGGCCCGTCTTGGGTTACGTTCCAAAGGGGTGGCTAGTTACATCAAGGCCAAGGGTCTTATTATGCTACTAATAGGGGGTTTACCAATGACCTCCTCGGCCTCAAGGTGTTGGTGGTATGGCTCCTAATAAGGTGTGTCCTAAATGTGGAGACGATCATAGGGGCCCATGTTTGAAGGGTTCTAATACATGCTATGAATGTGGGGAGCTTGGTCATAAAATGGTGTATTGTCCAAGAAACTATGGCAAGGGCCGGCGTACAAATGTGGTTCCATTGAGTAGAGGTGGTCCTTAAGGTGGTTCCCCAAGGCACAATCGGTTTTATGTTGTTCATGGAAGGCAAGGGGTTGGTGAGGTTCTCGATGTTGTTATCGGTATGTTGGAAATCTTTGACTTTGATGTATATGCTTTGATTGATCCTGGTGCCACTCTTTCTTTTGTTACCCCTTTGTTTCTAAGAAGTTCCATGTTGACCACGAGTTTTTTCACGAGTCATATGAAGTGTCTACTCCTATTCATGCTTCTATTTTTGCTAGGAATGTTTATAGATATTGTCCTATTTTCATTTTGCATAAGTTGTTGCCTTATGATCTTGTTGAATTAGACATGGTAGATTTTGATGTCATTCTTTGAATGGATTTATTGCATGCCTACTATGCTTCTGTTAATTGTAGAACTCGTATGGTCAAGTTTCAATTCCCTAATGAACCCGTCCTTGAGTGGGAAAGTCAAGATATGGTGGTCAAGGGTAGATTCATTACTTGCATTAAAGCCCATAAGTTGATCTCAAAGGGGTGTCTTTACCACCTAGTGAGGATTAAAGATATGGAGTCCAAAGTCCCTCCCATAGAGTCAGTTTCGATTGTAAATGAGTTTCTTGATGTCTTCCCAAATGACCTTCCTGGTGTTCCTTCTGAAAGGAAAATATATTTTGGTATAGAACTCCTCCTCGATACTCTACCTATCACCATTCCCCCTTATCGCATGGTCCCGGCAGAGTTGAATGAGTTAAAGGAACAATTGAAAGATTTATTGGAAAAAGAATTTATTAGACCTAGCCAATCACCTTTGGGTGCTCAGGTGTTATTTATGAAGAAGAGAGATAGGTCACTTAAAATGTGCATTGACTACCGGCAACACAGTAGGGTCACCATCAAGAATAGGTATCCTCTTCCAAGAATTGATGATTTGTTTGACTAATTGCATGGGGCTAGCTATTTCTCTAAGATTGATCTTCGATCTGGGTATCATCAAGGAATAGTGAGGGAATGTGATATTCCCAAGACGGCTTTTTGTACTAGATGTGGGCATTATGAGTTTGTTGTGATGTCATTTGTGTTGACCAATGCACCGGACATCTTCATGGACCTAATGAATAAGGTCTTCAAACCATATCTTGATTCCTTTGTTGTTGTCTTTATTGATGATATTTTGATCTATTCACCTAGTACGGAGGAGAATATGGGGCATTTGAGGGTTTTTTGTAATCATTGGGGGAGGAGAAGTTGTATGCCAAATATGACAAGTGTGAATTTTTGTTGAAGGAGGGTGCATTCTTGAATAATATGGTGTCAGGGGATGATATAAAAGTGGATCCTAAGAAAATCGATGAGATTAGAAATTGGCCTAGACCATTGACCCTATCAGAATAAGGAGCTACTTGGGCCCAGTAGATTATTATAGAAGGTATATGAATGGGTTCTTCTCTATCGTTTCCCCTATGAAAAAATTGACTCAAAAGAAGGTTAAGCTTGTTTGGACCGATGAGTGTGAGAGAAGCTTTCAAACATTGAAAGAAAAGCTTGTGTCTGCTCCTATATTGTCACTACTAGATGGGCTTGAGGGATTTCTGGTGTATTGTGATGCTTCTCGGGTTGGTTTGGGTTGTGTGTTAATGCAAAATGGTAAGGTCATAGCTTATGCTTCTAGACAACTCAAGCTACATAAAAGGAACTAACGCACCCATGATCTAGGTTTAGGTTTTGTTGTGTTTGCATTAAAGATTTAGCATCACTACTTGTATGGGATGCATGTTGATGTGTTCACCTCTCACAAGAGCCTCCAATATGTCTTCACTCTCAAAGATCTCAACTTAAGGCAAAGAAGGTGGCTAGAACTTCTTAAGGACTATGACATGAGTGTGCATTACCAGCCGGGTAATGTAAATGTGATGGTGGATGCTTTGAGTAAGGTGTCTATGGATATCCTAGACCATATTGATACGGGTGGTAAAGGAAATGGCTAGGGAGGTGCATCAATCGACTAGATTGGGGTTTAGGTTGGAAGAGGTTGGTAATGATGGTTTTGTTGTTGTTGATGGGTCTAAATCTTCATTGGTTGATGAGGTGATAGCAAAACAAGATCTTGACTCCTCCTTTCTTAGATGGAAGGCCTTGGTGAAAGATGGCAAAGTAAAGGTTTTCTTCCATGGGGAAGATGGTGCCCTTAGGTACCAAGGTAGGTTGTATGTGCCTTGTGTTGGTGGTTTGAGGGAGAAAATCCTTGATTAGGCCCATAATTCTTCTTACTCTATCCACCTCGGGTCCACTAAAATGTATAGAGATTTGATGAAGGTGTAATTGTGGGGAGGCATAAAGAGGGACATTGCCAAATTCATTTCCAGTTGCCATAGATGTCAACAAGTCAAAGCCGAACATCAAAGGTCGGTGGCCTAACCCAAGACATAGAGATTTCCACTTTGAAGAGGGAGGTGATTTATATGGATTCTATGGTTGGGTTGCCCAAGACTAGAAAAGGTTTTGATTCCATTTGGGAGGCGGTTGATAAGATGACGAAATCAGCTCACTTTATACTATCAGGAACACATATGGGGCTGAAGAGTATGCAAGGTTGTACATCCATGAGTTAGTGAGGTTACATGGGGTTCCTTTGTCCATCATATCAGATTGTGGTGCACAATTTACTTCACACTTTTTGGGGTCTTTTTGAATAGGGCTTCGTACAAAAGTTTATCTTAGTATAGCCTTCCACCCTCAAATGGATGGCCAAGCCAAAAAGACAATTCAAACCCTTGAAGATATGCTTTGGGCATGTGTATTAGAGTTGAGGTGTAATTCGAATGACCATCTTCCTTTGATTGAATTTGCCTACAACAATAGCTATCACTCTAGCATTGGTATGGCTCCTTTTGAGGCTCTTTATGGGAAACATTGTAGATTACCGACTGGTTGGTTTAAGGTTAGAGAGGTAGCTTAATTGGGACCGGATCTGGTTATGGAGATTCTTGAGAAGGTTAGGATGAATAATGGAGATATTGAAGACAACCCAAAGTCATCAAAAATCCTATGCCGATATGAGAAGAAGAGACTTTGAATTCGAAATGGGTGATTGGGTTTATTTGAAAGTTTCTCCAACGAAAGGTGTGGTCCATTTTGGTAAAAAGGGGAAGTTGATTCCAAGATATGTTGGTGCTTGTGAGGTCTTGAAGAGGGTTGGCAAGGTAGCTTATGAGTTGAAGTTGCCTAGTAAAATGAATTTGGTTCATCTGGTGTTCCATATCTCTATGTTTGTATTGGTGATTCCAGTGTTATTGTGCCTCTTGATGTTATGGGTATTGTAGAGGATAACTTGACTTATGAGAGACTCCGGTTAAGATTTTGGATAGGCAAGTGAAGAGATTGAGGAACAAGGAGGTGGCATCCATTAAGGACCTTTGGAGGAACCAACAAATTGAGAGTGCTGCATGGGAAGCCAAGGCAGACATGCAAAATCGGTATCCTTATCACTTCCACTCTACTCAAGCCTAAGGTACTAACTCTAAGTCCCCTATATGATTTCAAGTCTTATGTTTCAGCCCCTATTTCATTCATATGCATTCATGTTTAAGTGGACAAATTTATGATGGTTTTCAAACTTGTGTTGAGGTTTTGAAAATGATGTTTTAATGTAATGTTGCATTCTTATTAGGGCTGATTTGTTCTTTATTACTCTTATCTTATACATCTCTTTTACATTCAGGGATGAATGTTCCCAATGAAGAGATATTGAAATGAAGAAAGACATTGCAGAGTTTGTGTTTGGTTGCCATAATTGCCAACAAGTGAAAGCCGAGCATCAAAGGTCGGGTGGAATAACCCAAGATATAGAGATTCCTACTTGGAAGTGGGAAGAAATAAACATGGATTTTGTGGTTGGGTTGCCTAATACTAGAAAGGATTTGGATTTTGTGGTTGGGTTGCATATGAAAAACCAAAGAAAAAGTTGTACTAGTATGCATCTAGTTCGTTACGTGGACCTAACGCAAAGGAAAACTTTACACTGCTCCGCGCCCCTGGTGCGTCACGGCCTGGGAACGGATGCTCTCTGGAATTTAGAAATTAGTGATAATTATTTTTCACTATGGGTCCTCTAAAATCCATCTTATACCCATTGCCCATTCAATTTTGACTCCTCATCGAGAATATGAAGTCGGATTTGCAATATTCTGCACACATTTTGAGATATATGGAAATTACGAATATGGGCACTCTAAAGCACATTTTTGGGGCATTTCAATATCTCCCCCTTGGGAACATACATCCCTAAATGTCAAAGAAACATGCATAAGAGAAGTAATCATGAAGATATCATCCCGACATGAATACAACAAATGCACTTAAAAATGACTTTCAAACATCTCAACATGAATGTCAAAAATCACCATAAACATACTACCATTAAACATGAATGCATGCAAAATGATATGAGGGCTGAAACTTAAGACTTCAAATAATACAGGGGACTTAAGATAAAACCTCTGGCTTGAGTAGAGTGGAAGAGATATGGGTTCTCATATCCGTCTCTGCTTCCCATGTGACACATTCAACTTGTCGATTCCTCCAAAGGACATTGACGGAAGCTACATCTTTAGAGTTCGGATGAAGCATTATGTCCATTTTCGTGGAACTCGTATGTGTATGGGTATATATAGATTTTTGCCAAATTTCATTTATTTAATGGCATTCCATAAATTTAGTCATTTCTATTGGTCGTTTGGGGATTCCTATGCCATCTTAACACTTCCTAAAGACCTAAACCCTTCCCTAAAGATCAAATTCACTCCTCCCAATTAGAATACACTCTCAAATTCTCTCAAGATCCTCCACCAAAACCCTAATATAAATTCAAGGAAACTCAAGAACAAGCTTTGGATTCCAAGACCCACTTCCAAACTTCAGGTCTTTCACAACACAATTTCAAGAAAATCAAGCTCTAAGGTATGTGGGTTTCATTCATAAGTACCTTTCACCCAAGAAGCCCAATCTTCCATTTCTATGAAAATCTCATGTTTCCAAGTTGTGTTTCTTATGGATATTACTCATTTGAGATTATGATCATATACTATATTGGAATTTTATGAAAGTTTGGTTGAAAATACATGATCACTCATTTTTAAGTCTAAACCATGAGATGATTTACCTATTATGATTTTGAATGTTTTAATCTTTAGAACTGTGATCTTTCTTGGGATTTGATGAGAGTTTCAATGTATTTTGCAAGATGGTATCACCAAGTATTGATGGACTATTTTACTTCAAGATTTCTTGCATGATCACTCTCGAATCGCATGATTTTATACTAGCACTACACACCCGCTAAGTGTTTCATAAAATGTCCGATTATGGTT